>PVJX010029845.1:0-13684 GCA_004027295.1 Dolichotis patagonum | reverse complement strand
AAGGGCTGGGGATGTAGCTCAGGGCTGGGATTCAATTTCTTGTGCTACAAATAAAAATAACTACAAATGAATAAATACAAAAAGTTTTGTTACTTATATACATTATATACTTTACTTATATACCTTAGCTACATTATATATTTTATAGGTGGTCCAAGATAATTACCTTGATCTTGCCCAGGCAAGCCAAACAGACACCCACAATGTAAACCCACGTCACACAATTCATCTGTTAGTCAGCTTTTAAACTGTGGAGACATGTCTGGGATGACTCAATGAGCCTTTCCGAGTTTTCCCAGGTGGTACGTATGCTCTGCCTTTTATCCAGTATAAGACTCTGAACACAGTAGGTGTTAAATAAATGCTTGGTGAGAGAAAGAACAATTCCTGCCCACAAAAATAAGCAACCAGGGCCCCAAGTACAAGTCTCCCTAGAGTGTTCCCACATACCTGTAACAGTTCGTCACGGGAGATCTTGTCATCTTTATCCAAATCATACAGCCGGAAAGCAACTGGTAGGGAAAAATTAGAGTTAGTGAACTCCTGTAGTGTTTGTTCCCTTCTCAAGGAACCAAATTGAAGGACAGACACCATATAGAGCACTGATAGGCAGCTAAAAGGTTTCCCAAGACAACAGCCATGACTTGCAGGACTTTTAGACACTTGTAACATCTAAGAGATGGAGTCTATGCCAGGCATGGTGATCCATGCCTGTAATCCCAGCACTCAGGAGCTGAGGGAGGAGGATGGCTATGAGTTCAAGGCCAGCCTGAACTACACAGTGAGACCCTAACTCAAAAAAGTGAAAAAAAAAAACAAAAAACCCCACCAAAAAAGACCAGACTAACCTACACAGCAAGACCCCACCTTCGAGAAAAGGAGACTCAGTGGTGTGGTAGAGTTCAGGGAATGTGGTCTATTTTCCAACAAGTAAGAAAATTTCATAAAAAGGGACTCCTCACCTCCGCAAAAAAAGAGAAACCCAACTGTTTCTTTTCTTATCCTACAATATTTTAAAATCTTAAAAAACCAAACACAAAAATCAAGCCTTAAGTGGCTCTGTGAGTTAGGTTCCTTCATGCAAAACATCAAACCCGCTGTGCTCAGGCTGACCTGGCAGCCACGCAGCTGCCCAAAAGCACATCTCTGGGAATACAGCCCCTTAGCACCTGAGCAGTTCTCAAGCAATCTGACCCCTTGGAAGTCCTGCAGATAAAGAGCTCAAGTTGCAAATAAAAACACTCAAAGCTTGATGATCTCCTGGCTACCTTGTGTTTTCCTAACAACAGAGCAGCCTTCTGGAGGAGAATAGGCCATAGGAGAGCTTTGTTTGTACCTATGAAGAGAAAGAATTAAAAACAAAACAGAAAACCAAACCAAACCAAAACCACCCCAAACAAAAAGAATACAAAGAAAGAAAAAAAAAAAAAAAAAAAACTCAGGAGAGCACTAACCATTCTGTTTTTTGCCAAGCCACTAACCAGCTACTTTGAAAACAATGCAGCACTGGGTGACTTGCTGGGCACTGAGAGAAAGATTTACTCTGAGGAAGTGACTGTCTTGCTGGAGCTGAATTCAGGGTTTTGAAACACTTCAAGTAAGTGGCTAAGACCTGCAGGTCACTGACGCGGAGCTGCTGACACAGGCCCCCTGCTGCTCCAGAGTTAGTAAACCACTGTCCTCAGGAGCTCAGGATCTGGTGGACCACAGCCACACATACTGTTCATTCTAGGGTGAGGACACTTAAAGCTGAAGTAAATATTTGGAACAATTGTTTTAAAAATCAGGAAACTCTACTCTATGTAAAGCAAGTAGCAGAATTCTGTAGTGCAAAAGTAGCTAGGAGAGACTTTTCCAAAAATTTTCTCTTTCAATTTAGTTGGCTGAAACATTTCCTTCTTCCTCTTCTTTTTCCTAGCACTGAATACAGAACGCTGAGATACTCTGAAAACTACTGAACTACATCTCTGGCCCTTTTTATTTTTTGAGACAAGGTGTTGGGAAGTTGCTAAGTGGCACGAACTTGAGATCCTCCTACCTCAGCCTCCCAGAATGCTGGGGTTACAGGCAAGGATGTGCACCACACTCATCTTAGCTACTAGTTTTTAAATGTGTAAGTTGTGTAAACATCATATTGTTTCATTAGTGTGAAGTGGAAAGAAAAAAACATGTATGTGTATGTTCATGTATATTAAAAAAGTTAAGATAGTTAAAAAAAAAAAAAAAGAAGCATAATGGTTTCCTTTGTTATCCACATGGCCTGTTCAGAAGCAAATTCAATGCCTCCCTTCACCTCTGTAGGGTCTGCCTTCCCTTCTATACCTTTTCCCAGGCAGAATGACCTCAGTCAAAGCACTGACTCAGGTCACACCTGCCTTTACTTTAACCCACTGTAAGGCATTGTGTGTTGACTTTTGGATGTCCTAAGAAATTTTCAATGTACTATATGGTTTGGGTTTCTGCATGTGGATATCCAGTTGTTCCAGTATATCTATTGAAGGTACAGTCCTTTCTCTACTTAATTGCTTTTGCATCTTTGCTAGAAATCAATTGTCTGTTACGTGGGTATCTATTTTGGGACTTCATTTTGGTACCTTGTTGGTTTGTCTATTTTGCTCTCAATGCTGTTTTGTCATGATTGATACAACTTTGTGGTAAGTCATGAACTGGGGAGGGCTGGAGCTCTAATTCTGTTGCTTTATCAAAGTTGTTTAGACTATTCTGAGTCTTTTGTATTTCCACAGAAATGTAAATATCAAAGCGTTGATTTTTATGAAAAATGATGATGGGCTGGGGATTTAGCTCAGTGGCATAAATGCCTGTGTGGCAAGCGTGTGGTTGTAAGTTCAATCCCGGGTACAAAAAAAGAAAAATGATGATGGCATTTTGATAAGGGATTGTGTTTTCTCATTTGTGGTTTTTTTTTATTTTTTTATTTTTTTGGTACTGGGGATAGAACTCACAACGTTACTCTTGCCAGGCAGGCGCTTACACCACTGAGCTAACTCCCCAGCCCAGGGATTGTGTTTTCTGATCTTTATTATTTTCTATTTGTTTTTGGTTTTATTCTGTCTTTTATTTCTAATTTCTTAAGGAAAGATATGAGGATATCTCATTAATTTTCTTTTTTAAATAAATGTACTTAGTGTTAAAAAAAATAGGGGTTGGGGATTTAGCTCAGCAGCATAAGCACCTGCCTTGCAAGCATGCAGTCATGAGTTTGATCCCTGATACCGATAAAATAAGTAAATAAATAAGTTTTCAGGGTCATAACACTAAAAAAGTTTAGAGATTAGAATGACAAAGTTATTCCTTTTTTTTTTTGTACCAGGAATGGAATTCATGATCTCATACTCGGCAGGCAGGTTCTGTGCCGCTGAGCTGTACCCCTGGCTCTGGTAATTCTTTTTTGGTTTTTGGTTTTTCTGGTTTGGTTTGGTCTTTTTGAGACAGGGTCTTACCATGTGATCCAGGCTGTCCTTGAACTCACAGTAATCCTCTTGCTTTATAAAATAAATTTTATAGGGCTGGGGATTTAGCTCAGTGGCACAAGTGCCTGCCTGGCAAGCACAAGGTAGTGAGTTTGATCCCTGGTACAAAAAAAAAAAAATTTTTTTTATAAAGGGTAGAGGATGTGGCTCTGTGGTAGAGTGCTCCTGGGTTTGAATCCCAGTACAATACATACCTCCCCCAAGAAAGCTAAATACATGGTATCACATGGTTTGATACATGGTTTCAAAAAAAAAAAAAAAAGTCAAGCAGCAATTTTAAGTCTCTGGGATCTGAAAACCATCAATCATTATAACAAAGATTCCTTTTTAGGCAGAGTCTCACTATGTTGCATAGGCTGCCCTGGACTACATGGTAAGATTGTCTCAGGCTGGGCTTGGTAGCACAGGACTGTAATCTCTTTGGGAGGCTGAAGCAGGAGGATTGCTGCAAATTTGAGGCCAGCCTTGGCTATATAGTGAGTTCAAGGCCAGCCTGAACTACATAGTGGGACTCTGTCTCAAAACAAGAACAAAACAAGCAACCAAATTATTGTCTCAAAATCCAAAAAGGGCTGGTAGCTCAACACCAAGTCCCTGAGCTTAATCTCTAATGGAAAAACAAACAATTCCACCATAATCATTTTTAAATTTACAATAAAATACAATCAAGTATGTTCATATTGTTGTGAAAACAATCTCCACAACTTTTGCAATTTGTAAATCTGAAATTCTATATCAAGAACTTCTCTTCCCCACCTGCCTGGAAGATTTTGAAAGAACTGGCATAAAGCTAGAAGAAAGACCAGGTCAGAGATTTGTCTTCAAATACATGGAAGTCTGTCAGGTAGAAAATTTATGCAATGGAGATCATGGGGCTATTTCAAGTTTACAGGAAAAATAACTCTTTTTTTGAGATGAGTCATATTTTCTGGGCTGGTCTTGAGCTCCTGGGTTCAAGCAGTTCTTCTGCCTCAGCCTCCTGAGTAGCTAGGATTACAGGTGCCTGACCAGAAGAAAGATTTTTAAAGAAATCAATGTATAGATAGAGCTGCCTCAGAAAAAAGGAGTGACTCCTCATTCAGGAATAGAAGGGACCTGGTAGGAGGACATCAATATGGAACAGAAAAATAGTCTTTTTCTCAAAATCTCTACTGAAATTGGTATTTCCTTCATTTCATAAATATTGGCAATAAGCCACAGTAAACAGCAATGTTTGGGACAGTATATTGGTGATTCTGACACCACCAATATAAATGGGACATTTATTTCACATGGCAGCTATTGCCGAATCTCAATTTATCATTTGTGTTTATTACTGTTTCAGAATCCATATAGTAGCCAGCATGGTGGTACACACCTGTAATACCAGCACTTGGGAGGCCGAGGCAGGAGGATCACTATGAGTTCAAGGCCAGCCTGGATTATATAGTGAGTGTAGTGAGTTCAAGGCCAGCCTGTTACATATTGAAATCCTGTCTCGAACCCCAGGCCACCCAAAAATGAAAAAAAAAAAATCAGTGTAGTTCTTTGACCTAATGTCACATCCTGTTATTTCATATATAATGAATAGGCATGTACATTAAAATTTTTGTTTGTTTTGAGCCAGGGTCTCATTATCTATTGTAGTCCAGGCTGGCCTTGAATTCATGGTGATCCTTTTGGCTCAGCCTTCCCCAGTTCTTGGATTGCAGGCATGTGCCACCATACCTGGTTATCAAAGTTGTTTTAATAGTTTGTTAAAAGATTTCATGTATCCATCCCACTATTAAGTTGGATGCTTACCAACAGCCAGATGTATCACTGTCCTGAAACTTTCTGCAATTTGTACATTTAATAAAAACGGTATCATTTGAAATAAATGGAGCATGAATATGAAAAAACTATTGTCTATGAAAATCAGATGAATTAATTTTGAAAGACTCAAAGTTAAGTAAATGGATTAAACTTATTGCTAAAGTAAACTTGATAACTGCAGCAGAATAAAGGAAGGGCCTGGGGGTGTAGCTCAGTAGTAAAACAGATACTTAGCACGTGCAAGGCCCTGGGTTTGATCACTAGAACCTCAGCACTGAAAAAGAAAGACAAGAAACACAAGCAGTATTTTCCTATAAATCGCAGCTAAGAGGTACAGCTCTGTGCAGAGTATTTGCCTGCCATGCAGAAAGTCTGGAGTTTGCTCCCCAACACTGGAAAAGACACTGTAGCTAGAAACCTAAGACTATGCAGTGTACATGTGCTCTGGACAAGAGTCACACCTATCTTTGACTGACTTACATGAGTCAAAACACTGGGTGATGCTACATCAAAACACTCGCAAGTGAATGTGCTATAAAGTAAAATAAAATGCTAAAGCATATATTCTTTTTTATGATTTTGCATTGTAGCTGAAATTTTCAATTACTGATTAACTTCTGAAGTGACAGTATTGATAAGAAAATTTCTGCCCCCCCCCAAAAGAAGAAAATTTCTACTATACTAAGGTCAGAATCAGGCAAACATACACTAAATGCATGCTAAAATATTTGTCAAACCATTGGCACAAAGCTGTGTCTCAAACAGTATTTAATCATTTAAAAAAATTTTTTTTTTGTGTGTGTGGAGGTTAAGACAGGGTCCTTTTACTCCGGGTTGTTTTTTTTTTTTTTTTTGGTACCAGGGATTGAACTATGACCTCGCACTTGCCAGGCAGGCGCTTATGCCACTGAGCTAAATCCCTCGCCCCTTAGTAGTTAAGACTTGAAATAAGAAATTGGAATTCACTAGTAAACATGAACTATCCAAAAAAATTGAGGATAAATACACTGCATTTTTCTTCTATTCTCAATTTTGTTTGTACTTAAGTTTTCTGCTCTTCTTAAAGCAACATAATCTTATGGTAAGAATGAACAATATTACACTGTTTTTATTTAAAAACATCTTCTTTGTCCTAAATAATAACATTCACTTCAGTACTTCTTGAACTCAATATTTAACATTATGAAATGAGGAGTGGACTTAAATTTGTACACCTGGAGGTCAAGGATATAGCTCAGTGGCACAAGCACCTGCCTGGCAAGTGTGCGAGATCCTGAGTTTGATCTCTGGTACAAAAAAAAAAAAAAAAAAAAAATTTATACCTGGGAAGCTCTGGGGCCACAGCCCAAGGGCCGTGGCCTAAAACTAAGTCTTAGCATTATATTCTGTTAATTTATTTGTATTTGTTTTACTGTGTAAAATCTTTTAGTTTTCTTTAAACAATCAAGGAAACTTGAGGAGCTGCATTTATTCTGTGGCTTCAAAACCTTTTTGTTACTATTCATGCTTGTAACAGGCTTGGGCCCAATCAGTTTCATAGAATGTCACGTTCAACTTGTGTTGAAAGAAAAGAGAAATTCAATTTCAACTTCCTAGAAAAGTGTTGGAAGGGACCAGGCAATATCACATAAACTGACAGGATACAAGTGAAATTTAGTGGGTATCTACATACAGGAGGCAAGAGGCATGTGGACAACAATTCAGTGTTATACTAAGCCAGCTGTCTGGCCCTACTTAGTAACATCCCGAGCAAACAAATTTTGAGACAAGTAGAGACCTCCCAGTATGGACATCCCAATTAGGGATGGGGATAGGGTCTTGTTTGCTACTATCACTTTAGTACTTAAAATAGTCTCTGGGATTCATTAGGCACACAAAAAATTGCAATAATAATAATAGCAGGTGGTTGGGTGTGGTGACACACATGCCTGTAATCCTTGCGCTTGGGAGGCTGAGGCAGAAAGACAGCTATGAGTTCAGGGCCAGCCTGGGCTGTACAGTAAGTTCAGGGCCAGGTTAAACTACATAGTGAGACGCTGTCTCAAACAACAAAAGAAAAAAGCAGGTAATACTTATTGAGTAATTATTATATATAAGGTACTATTTGAAGCACTTGGCCTATTTTTATTTCTTATAATATTTTTAATCTGTCAGGTGTGGTGACTCATATCTCTAACTCACTCAGTACTTGGGAGGCTGATGCAGAAGGATCACCATGAGTTTAAGGCCAGCCTGGGTTGTAAAGTAGTGAGACTGTCTCAAAAAAACAAAACAAGCTAGGGATTTAGCTCAGCACCATAAGCACCTGCCTTGCAAGCACGCGGTTGTGAGTTCGATTCCCGGGATGGATAGAACAAAACATGAAACAAAACAAAAACAAAAAATAGACCAGGGATACAGCACAGTGGCACAGTGCCTGCCTGGCAAGCATGAGGGCCTAGTTCAATTCCTGATACCCTCCCCAAAAAAGCCCCCCAAACAAAAAAACCAACCAACCAACCAACCAACCAACCAATAAAACTTCATTTAATCTTTATGGTAGTCTCCTATAGAATCCCTTAATAAATCACTTTTCAGAAAAGGAAACTGAGGGTCAGAGATCTTAAGTAATGTACCCAAAGTTCTGTAGCCAAAAAGTGGTACAGCTGGGATTCAAACTCAGCCAGTATAGCCCCAGGGTCTGAGCACTTACATGCTCAGCTTGTGTAAATGTTAAGATAACCAAAAGCAAGTATTTTAAACAAGGTGACTCCAGCTCCTTACAGTGCAGTTTGTTGCTTCTGCTGTTGAGTGGTTCTGGTCCATTCACATCTTTGCTCTTTTCATTATCCTCAATGGGTCGGAAATGAGCCAAAGTTCTCATGAATCCACGGAAATTTACCTGGTCCTCTCTGGTCAGGAAATATTAAAAACAGAAAACCATGTCAATCAGGGTGGGGCTTATTATTATTATTTTTTCCTGTGGTGCTGGGGATAGAACCCAGAGCTACATCCAAGTCAAATATGAATATACTTCCTTTCATTACTTTTTCTTGGCTTTCTGGGTAATTACAAATATTCTCTATAGGTAATTTTGTATCTTGAAATTTAAAAAATTTATTTATTTATTTGTTTGTTTGTTTATTTATTTATTTATAGACAGGGTCTCACTGTGTAGGTCAGGCTGGCCTTAACTCATTATGCAGCCCAGGCTGGCCTTTAACTCTTCGTAATCCTTCTGCTTTAGCTTCTTGAGTGCTAGGTTATAGGCGAACGCCACCATGCCTGACTTTTTATTGTACCACAGGCTAATCCGTAACCCTAAGAGAAATAATTCTAAACTTTGAACAAATCACATGCCTGTGATCGCAGCACTCAGAGGAGGCTGAGGCAGGTGGATTCCCATGAATTCATGGTCAGAATGCTACAAAGTGGGTTCAAGGCCAGTCTGAACTACATAGTAAAACCCTGTCTCAAAAAAAAAATTTTTTTTTGAACAAATGAATGCCTTAAAACTGGCCATGGTGGTACATACCTGTAATCCCAGGACTTGGGAGGCTGAGGCATGAGGCTCACTGTAAGTCAGAGGGCAAGGCCAGCCTGAACAACTTAGCAAGACTTGAACTCAAAAAACTAAAAACAATATTAAAAAAAGAGGGCTGGGACATAGCTCAGTGGCATAAGTGTGGCCCTGACAAGCGCAAGGTCCAGAGTTCAATTTGTGGTTTAAAAAAAAAAAAAAAAAAGAATGTCCCATGTGACATTCTTTATTTATCCATTAATAAATTGTTTATTTATCTAAAGCAGTCATGGAGAGAGAAGGTGGTCTGATTCCTGTAACTACCTCAAAAAAAGTTCTAGTCTTTGCACATCCCTCTGAGAAGTTAAGATGTCGAGGTCTCTTATGTGCCAGGTAGACACACAATTCCGACCTTCTACTGGCAGAGTTCAGAAGCCAGCTCATGAGCTCACTATACAGTACATATAGTTCCTCCAGATAGCTGCTCTATGACTAATGAAACAGTACTTGGTCAAAAAGGTAAGACCTGAGGAATCTAGTAATATGGAGTAAGATTTGAGTCAGATGCCAGGATAAAAAGGTTAATGAATACACAGATGACTTACCATAACATCTCTAAATGTCAAAGAAGAAATTACAAATGGTCTATTATCAAATCCCATACTTAAAAGAACAAAAGAAAAATTATCCCCATGTAAGACTAGAAATGAAAGCCCAGGGGCCAGTTGTCTGATTAGTAAAGCATGAAGCAGAGGCGCAAGCCTGTCCAGAGCACCCCTCCACCCCCAGGCGGGACATCCCCCAGGCAGTTCTGCCTGCTGGTTCCTCATGGGCACCCCACCTAGGTTTCTTGCAGAGACTGGGGGAGTGGATGGCAGGTAGAAACTGTATCAGCTTTTCCTGGGCTGCTTCTTCAAGTAACTAGGGTGACTAGGGAAATGTGAAAAAAACAAAAACAAAAACAAAAACAACCCACCCAAAACTTGGCAAAGTGATTCTCTCAGTTTACTGTTCACTGTAAAAGGTCTGGGAACAAAGCATGCCTGTGAGCATTCTCTCTGAACAGGAGTGAATGTTCTGCAGGCATGAGATGAAGAAACAGAAAAATGGAAGAAGTTAGCACAGAAACCACACTTAAAGTGATCCAGGCAGTTTAGGGAAAATGAGAGAGATATGAGATGAGTATGGCTCAACACGAATTTGAAAAGAATAGGCATCAGTCTTTATAAAAACTAACTGCTAGTGTAGTGGTGCAGGGTAATCTCAGCACTTGGGAGGCTGAAGCAGGAGGATCACTTTGAATTTGAAGCCAGCCTCTGCTACAAAGTGAATTCAAGGCCAGCCTAAACCACATAATCCTGCCTCAAAAAAGACCAAGAAGAAAAAACACCATATGATAAGCTTACTAAATATTTACTCAGTACTCTAAAGATAGTGTGCTAGGGAGCAAAGCACATCAAAAGTCTATTTATAAACGGGACATAATGGCACATGTCTACAACCCAGCTACTGAGAAGACTGAGGTAGGAGGATTGTAAATTGGAGGCTATCCTGAGCAGTGAGACCCTGTTGCAAAAAGAAATGAAACGAAAATGTAAAAGAAGGGAAAGGAAGGTGGGCTAAAGATACAGTTTAGTGGTGGAACGTTTTGCCTAGAACGCATAAGGCCCTGCATTCAATCCCTAGCACTGCCCCCACAAAGTCTAGTGCTACATTAGACAAACCCAAGTTAAGAAACAATCTACACTACTGTACTTTAAAAAGTAGGTGTGTCGAGTGGGAAGGAAATGTATTCTTTGTAAATATCATGTAAGTAAAATTAAAGCTTTGAAATGTTCCAAATTAAAGGTGGTTAAAAAGACAGGACAGGTGACTTAAACTAGATCCTACATTGGAAGGCTAAGCCCTAAGAAGAGGATCACTAGGTGAGCTGACAAGATGGAGTATAAATAACAGATCATAAGACTGACTAGAAAGAAAAACAGATCAGGATACTACATAATAAATAAATGTAAGCATAATACAGAAATATTTTATCAATGTCAAGCTCATAGAAGTATAGAACTAGGAGACATAGCTCAGTAGAGCATTTGCCTAGCCTGCATGAGATCCTAGGTTCCATCCCCAGTACTACGGAAGAAAAAGTCCCAAAACGGGTAAGTGTACTATCACTGTATAAAAAACTGTCTCTATTCCTAGCTAACACACACTGGAGTGTTCAGAGGTCAATGGCCATGTCTATGTACCTTACTGTCAAGTTCATGGTTCAGGAATACAATTATGTGAACACATACAGAAAAAGGATGTAAGAATATATGTGTATATACTCATGTGTACAAATGTGTGCACAGAGAGAGAGAGACAGAGAAGGGAAGACAGGAAAGTGTGTGTGAGAGAGGGGAGCAGACAGAAGTGGGGAGGGGTGGCTAGCAGAGGCGGTGCGGCACTGTTCAACTGCATAGCCTCTAGTCCCAAGGAGCTGTAAGCACTGAAAACAAACTTAATCTGACTTCACACATGCTGTAAATATAAATTACATATTGGATTTCAATTTTTTAATATAATGATAAAATAATATAATGATAAAATGTAATAGCTTTTTTTGCAACTTCTCTGCAAATTTGAAATTATTTCCAAATTTTTTTTAAAGTTCTTTTATGCCAAAGATAAACTGATATTAAAGACAGAATTTTGACGATATACTCACATAGATACTGAAGTTTAAAACGGAGGAAAAGCTGAGCATGGTAGCACACATCTATAATTCTAGCACTTAGGAGGCTGAAGCAGAATTGCCAAGTTCAAGGCCAGTCTGGGCCACATAATGAGTTTAAAGCCAGCCTGAACTAAATAGCAAGACCTTGCCTCAAAAACAAAAACAAAAAAGCCCCAACCCAAACAAAACAACAGGGATAAGAGTATAAAAAAAGAGGTAATGTAGGTATGACAAATCAGATATGTCTCTTCTAATGGTGGTGGAGGGGAAGTCTGAAATGATCCAACCAATATCTTATTCTAGATTAGCAATGAATTTGGACTGAAACAGCCAAAGGATGGAGGTCAAACTAGTACCCCAACTCACCCCTCTGGAAAGAAGGCATTAATGATCCGGTCCCCCAGTGGGTTGATGGCAAGCTCTGGAATTCTCTGGAAATCTTCCCGGCTGCCAAGACAATCACCTTTAGTTAGAAACTTCTGGCCCTTACCATGAAATTCTTTAGTCTGAAACAGGGAACAACCTAGCAAAAATATCATTTCCTGAAATTTACTTCTGTGGCAATTACACCAAGTAATAGCAAATAGCACTTCAACAGCTGCCAAGAGTGTCTTGTACCAACTCAGTGGTGGAAGAAGCCAAATTTGATTATGCCACATTCCAGTGATTCAGCACACAGGTTACCTCAATAAGCCAAAAGACGCACAAACACTAAGCTGTTCCTTAGTAAATGATTCCCTGAATATTACTATTTTATACTTAGTTATTAAGTTTGGAAAGCAGATGGCTAATGAAAGATACAAATACCACAGAACTTGAATGTGAGATAAAGACTTCAAGGAGCCTCCACATCTTTAAGATTTCAAAGCTGGGCATGGTGGTGCACATCTGTAACCTCAGTACTTTGAGAGGCTGAGGCAGGGGCATCCAAAGCATGAGCACAGCTTGGACAACTTTGTAACTTATCTGGATGTCTCAAAACAAAAAGTACTGGAATGCAGTTTCCTACAAAGGCCTGGGGTGTGCCCGCAGGTGTTCGCCTGGTGGTGTTGGTGTCTCAAACACCTATGAAAGGCAAGGAGTTCTGGGGTGATTATCTGACCTAAGGGACTGGTGTTACAACTAAATATTTCCTTATTTTCAGGTTCTCCCCATTGCCTTCTACAGACTATTTAACCCTCATTTGGAGACTCCGACAGGCCCCTTCTGGAATGGGGGTGGTGCTGCACTCTCTGCTGCTCTACTCTGTTCACACACATTACTTCCTGTCTTCATTCATGCCACTGCTTTGTCCTCCATCCTTTCAGAGCCAAGGAAATTAAGTCAGTGAGATGAAGTATCTTGTCCTTGCCACAACTACCGTGTGGCAGAAATGTGATCCAAGCATTAAGTCAGAACATTCTCTTTCTAAAAAATCCTGTCTTCTCCATATTAAATTCTGTGAAAGGAAGTTGTCTTATCAAAGATGTTCACTAAGGCTGGAATTGTACACTTTTCTAGCATGTTCAAGGTCCAAGATTCAATCCCCAGCATCACGAGAAAAAAAAAAACGTTCAACAGGTTTTTGTTTGGTTTTGTCTGCACACTAGAGACTGTACCCAGGGCCTTGAACATGGTAAGTGATTATGCTGCCTGAATTACAACCCCAGGCCTATAGGTAATTTCCTTTCTTTTTTTTTGTACTGGGAATCAAACTCAGGACCTTGCGCTTGCCAGGCAGGACCTGTGCCACTGAAATATATCACTGGCCCGCCAACAAGTAATTTTTGAAAAAATTCTTTGGTTGATGGTTTGTGTCAAGAATACAAAGCAATCTAAAAAGCTATCTGGGGATATAGCTTGTGGGAGAACACCTACCTAGTGTGTGTGAAACCCTGGGTTCACACCCCAGCCAAAAAATGAAAAGGAAAAAGTAACACGTTAGGACCCTATACATGCTAAGTAAGTGCTCTACTACTGAGCTGAATTTCCACGCTTTTTTATTTTGAGGCTGGGTCTCACTAAGTTATGTGGGCTGGCCACGGACTTACGAAGCTCTGCCTGAGCATTTGGATAGCTGGGATTACAGGTGGCATCACTGTCACCAGTTCATGGTATAGTCTTCAAAAACACTACCGTCATACCAGCTGTATATCTTTAAGAGCTTAACTGTAACAAATAAATAAAGGGTGGGGGATGTAGAGC
>PVJX010029844.1:0-22578 GCA_004027295.1 Dolichotis patagonum | reverse complement strand
ATTTCTGGTTGTCTAGCTTTGACATTTATGCTTTCATATGTCCGGTTCTATTCTGTTTTGTTGTGTTTAATTTTACTTCCTTTTAAAATAAAAAAAAATTTAAAGAAATACATGGGATATATTGTGATACTGCTTAAATAAGAAACAAAATGCCCTTTAGAAAGTACTGTCTATATTTATCTCTGTCTATATCTATATCCATATATGTAAGAAACAACCTGAAAAAACCTACAGGAATTTCTACTTCTGCTAATTGTGAAATACATTAGATAATTCCCAGGACTGGGGATGTAGCTTAGTGGTGGAGTACTTGCCTAATGTGTCAGGCTTTAATTTCTGTACTTAGCACTGCAAAAAAATTAAGATTTCTGAAGATGAAGATAACTTCAAAACGTGTACAAGGGCCGGGGATTTAGCTCAGTGGCTTAAGCACCTGCCTGGCAAGCGTGAGGTCGTGAGTTCGATCCCCGGTACAAAAAAAAAAAAAAAACGTGTACAAAATGTGAATATGTTTACTTAAAGGCATGACAGCTTAATTCTCAGCACAGAAGAAGGAGGAGGAAAAGGAAAAGAGGAAGATGAGAAAGAAGAGGAGGAGGAAGAATTAGCATAGTGAATACTGACTGCACTAGCATGCAGGGAAGGGAAGAGGCTGAGAAAGATGATCTTAGTGTCTAAGACCTTTTTTCTCACCAGAATTACTCGTTCATTTAGAGGATACTTTTGAGAGGATCTGAAAATGAATGGTTCTTTTGATGGCCTTGTCAGGTTAAAGCTCCAGGAAAATGACAAGGTTTAACCAAGAACAGGTATTCCCTAATTAAATTTTCCTGGTTTTGTTGGAATCTCCATGTTCCACATTAGTAATGAATACACAAAATGCCCACCAAAATAGATACAGATCTTTTCCAGAGGAAAAATGCATCATACTGGGCAAGTTATTTTATTTATTTATTTATTTATTTATTTATTGGTACCAGGGATCGAACTCACGACCTCGTGCTTGCCAGGCAGGCGCTTAAGCCACTGAGCTAAATCCCCAGCCCAGTTATTTTATAATTTACAAATATATAACAGGTTTTAACAATGAAGGCAAAACAGGAATACAGGGAAAAAAATGACAAGTAGTAGAAGCAACTGATTTAAAAAAGAGCGAGAGAGGGCTGGCTGTGGTGACACATTCCCGTAATCCCAGCACTCAGGGAGCTGAGGCAGGAGAATCAGTACCACTTAGAGCCCAGCCTTGTTGAAGATCAATTAACCATACATTTTTGGGTTTCTTTTCAGATTATCGGTGCTGTTTCTGCAGTTGCAGTTACCTGTGGTCAGTTTCAGCACAAGGATTAAATAGGAAATTTCAGAAATAAACAATTCAGAAGTTTTAAGTTGCAGGCTGTTCTGCATGGTCTGATGAAATCTTGTACTATTCTGTTTTCTCCTGCTCCAGGATCTGAGTCATTTCTTTGACCAGTGTGTCCACACTGTATATATTACCCACCCACTTAGCAGTCTTGGTTATCAGATCAGCTATCACAGTGCTTGTATTCAGTTACCCCTTATGTAGCAGCCTAATGCTGTCACCACATCTATACCATTTACATCACTTCATTTCATCATGTAGGCATAATATTATACCATCACAAGAAGAATGAGTACAACATAACAAGTTATTTTGAGACTACATTCACATAACTTTACTATAGTATATTGTTATAATTGTAGTTATTATTAACCTTACATTGTGTTTAATACATAAATTAAACATTATAATTGGTAAGTTGTATAGGGAAAAAGCCATACTATCTATGAGTTTGGTACTATTCATGGTTTCAGGGATCCATTGGAAATCTTGGAATGCATTCACGGCAGACTAGAGAGGACTACTGTAGCTTTATATTACATAATACAAAAACTGACAAAGTATAGAAAGGAAATTTACAACTTTAGTGGAAGTTTTATAAAATATTTTTCTCAGAAATCAATATATTCATTAAGCAAAAAAGTAAGGATTTCAAACTGGAATAACTAAATGAACAGGCTTGATCTAATAGATACCGTAATTAGAGAAGTATAAATGTAGTTGACGTGCGCATTTTTCCAAACCCACCAAAAATTCATTCAAGTCAGGAAGGGCTACCATGGGTAGCCGAAAAGCCAGTGTACTGTGCAACTGTAAATGGTGTCAGTCACATAAAATATTAGTTTCCTCCAGGCTGCATAACATGACATCATTGCCCAAAAATAATTATAAGGACTTCAAGGATGTTTCTTGTCATTCTAGTCTTCTTTAATTTTAATTTTTGGGGGCTGGTACAGAAGGTTGAACCCAAAGCCTTTCCATTGACCTATATCTCCAGCCCTTTTTTATTTCTTATTTTGATTTTTTGAGATAGAGTATTCTGAGCTGGCTTGAATTCATCATGTAGAACAGGCTGGCCTCAAACTTTGGGCAATCTTTCTGCCTCAGCTTCTGGAGTTCTGGAACTACAAACATGCCTTTATTTCTTATCTAGAGATGGAGTCTCCCTAAATCACAAAATTTCTCAGGCTGAGCTTGAACTTGGGGTCCTCCTGTCCCAGCCTCCCAGCAAATGTACTGTCATGCTTGGCTTCAACATCCTCTACAAAACCAGTGCCCAACTGACTATATTCTCTAACCACAGTGCAATAAAGTCATACAAATGACAAAAATAGACACATCTTGAAAACTAAAAGGTAGACTGAATCAATCATGGTTTAAAGGGGGAATCAAAACTGAAGTAAAACAATTTAGAATTAAACAATGAAACCATACTTATGAAAACGGTGGTAGTCAACTGTACACTACTTAGTGGGAAATTTATAGTCATTAATTCATTAAGTAAAAAAAGCAAAATAATTGAAATTAAGTAGGACAAGCTAGAAAAAGTTCAACCAAATAAGTCTAACTTATGTTGAAGGAAAAACAGTAAAAATAAAGGCAGTTTAATGGAAAGAAAAGATGAGTCACAGCTGAAAATGGTGGCAAACCTCTGTACTCTCAGCTACTCAGAAGACTGAGGAAGGCAGATTGCAGGTCCAAGTCTGGCCCAGGCACCTAACTGGGATCCTGTCTCTAAATAAATAAATAAAGAGCTGGGAGAGGGGTGCAGCTCAGTGTTGGAGCCTCCCTTGGTTCAGTCCTCAGTATCTCAGATGAAACAGGAAATGGCAAGCCAGAAGATGGGAGAATATATTTGCAAAACATGTCTGATAAAGCCCTTGTATTCATAAAGCACTTGGAACCTAACAATAAGAAAACAAATAGCAATTAAATAATCGGTAAAGGATCTGAATCACCCAAGTAGACCTACAGATGGCAAGTAAGTATATGAAAAGATACTCAGTACCATATGTCAGCAGGGAATTGCAAATTAGAACGAGATACAGGACAGATCATTAGCATGGCTGAAATCCAAACTGCTGACAGCACCAAATGCTTGTGAAGATCCAAGCAAGAGGAACCTTCGTTCACTGCTGGGATGAACGCAAACTGCCACAGCCACTTTGGAAGACTGTCTGGGAGTTTCCTATAAAACAAAACAAGTTCTTTCATTCTTCTTCTTTTTATCCTTGAAACAAGATGGATTTGAAAGAAAGGGGGGAAATCAAGTTCTTATCACACAGCCTAGCAACTGTGTTTCTTGGTATTTTACACAGATGAGTTGAAAACTTACACAACCTCAGCAAGGCGGCGCAGAACCCCCACAGGACTTCAGGCGGGAGGCTGGGGACAGGAGGCCACCGCGAGACAGGGTAGCCTGCTGGGCTGTGAGGCTGGTGAGTCAGCACGGCCTCTCCGTGCACCTGTTGGCTTGGAAAGACTTGTTTGCTTATTTCAGCTTCAGTTTTTCATTAACTGTAAAAGGTATTTTAATCAGTGCAGCTAAAAAGCCAAGAAAATTTTTCCAAAAAGCAATATAGTGATGGATTTCAGAAAAATAATGTAGAAATTTGGTCTTATAATCCTTGAGCTAGAAATTGATTTTTTTTTTTCTTTCTCAGAGTAAGTGCAAGTCTCTCGTGTGTGTTTTTTTGGTTTTTGGGGAGGATGTTATGGTTTGGATCTTAAATGCCTCTCCCCCGAACAAATTACTGGTTAGTCAGTGAATGAGAGATATATACACTCGTATATATAACGCTATTTCATTAATTGGCATGCAAATATAATAACTTTGTTTTGTTTTGTTTTGAGTTAGGGTTTCCTTTCGTTGCTTAGGCTGGCTTTAAACTGCTGGACTCAAAAGATCCTCCTGGTTCAGTCTCCCAAGTAGCTGAGATTACAGGTGCATACCATGGCACCTGGTCTATGATAATTTTTAATTGAAAAAAGCAGATTACAAAATGTTATAAATGGTTACCCTGCATTTTTAAGGATACAGTATCATTGGAAACTTGGAAGCAAACCAGAATAGGAGCAGTGGCTGCTCAAGTACTGATATTTAAACAGTTTTTAAATCCTTGTTACCGGTAATACACAACGTCCTCAATAATCATGTATTGTGTATCTTAAGTAAGGAAAAGCCATGAAGATCTCTCAGTCGGGCGGGTCTGCAGCCGGGTCACCTGCCAGGTGAGGGGTAGCAAGGCGAGGAGGCTGAAGACCGACCCCATAGAGGTCCAGCCTCCAGCGGCTCAGGCGCGGAGAGATGGGCGGTGCAAAGGGCACCGCCCCTGGGGTCACGTGTTCTCCGGACGCCAATGGCCTCCTCAGAGCCCACCTTGAGCTCGGGGCGGGGCGCCGGGCTGGCGTCACCAGGACAACGGGCGTCGCCGTCGCCGTGTGACTCTGGATGGTGGGCACGCTCGCTGCTCTTCGGCCATGGTGAGTCTGGGGCCCGCGTGGGCCTGGCACCCTCGCCCTACGGGCAGCTCCTTGGGCAGCCGCCCGGCGGGGTCCTGCGGACAGCGTCGGGGTCGCGGGGCAGCCGGGCCGCGGCCTGAGGGAGGCAGCGCGGGGCGGGGCGGGGCAGGGCGGGGCGGGGCGTGCCCGGGAAGGGGTCCCGAGCGCCCTCCTGCTGGGGGACCGCGACGCTGCGCTCCGTGCGGTGGTACGTGCGGGTCACCGCGGGGACCCCCGCCCAGCGGGGCGCCGGACCGCGTGGTGCTTTTTGGCCCTGGCGAGCCAGGGAAGCACCCTGGAGAGGGTGTGATTTTAAAAAATGTGAATGTCATAAATATTCCTGTTTAATCCAAGTGTAGATTTAAATACCCACATTACGTATTTCTTTCAAATGCATAATTCTGATAGGGTTTCTAGATAGCATGTGGAAATTTATATTTGTAGTTTCGGAGGCCCCCACCCACCCATTTTTCCTTTGTGAAAACTGGGGACATTGAGCAGGAGGGTTTGTTTCTGAGTGCAGCACCCTCCGTAAGGGATTTAGTTCCTTCGTGATTAGTGCTTTCTATAAGTATTAAGTCATTACCTTTGTTCGATTAACTTGGGAGGTCGTGCTTATACCACCTGGCTCTAGGAAGCTCGTTTTGGAAGCCTCACTTGAAGACTTCACTGAGGTGTTGGCTTGAATAGACAAGCTTCAAGGTATTGCTAGAGATAGGATTTTTCCAGAGACCTCCCAGGACCGCGAAAGAGGAGAGGAAACAACCCTAATATAAAATATTTGAGGAGGTAATAGGGAAATGTCCACATTTGAGAGATGGACGGGCTTTTTGTTTGTTTTAAACCGTGAGTCACGTGGTGGAGATGAGCTTCTCTGCCGGGTTAAAGTGCTGATGAGTTGAAAATGCAGAGTACGCCCAAAGTGCAGGTGGCCTTTTGGAGAGAAGACTGAAGCATTTGGAACCCTGACGGGACCTGGGTTGGTCTGTTGGTCTGTTGGTCTTCTTTCCTTTCTCTTTTCTTTTTCTGTTTTTTGGTATGGATGTCGAAAGTAAGGCCTTTGCACTGAACTGCATACCCAGAATTTTAAAATTTTAAGATAGAGTCTCCTTGCATTGCCCAACGTTGAGCTCAGATTTGTGATCTTCACGCCTCACCCTCTGAAAATGCTGGGATTACAGGTGTGCATCACCACATTCGGCTGTCTTTTTTTTTTTTTTTTTTTTTTTTAGTAAAAAGCAGAAGCGTGGTGGGTGTCTGCCCCCTCATCCTTGACCCTAGAAAAATATCTCCAAGTGGATGGCCTGTTGATAACGGAAAAAACATAACCCACAAATAACAGTAACACCACCTTTATTCTTCCTGTTTCCTTTTAACTCTGGTTTTTTTTTTTAATGACTAATAGCACTGGCAAGCATTTGATAAAGTGCATATTGCAAAAATGCAAGTGCTGAAAATATTGCGGTGGTTTATTCTTTTCCCTAATTTGATGGTCTCACTATGCTGCCCAGGCCTGGCCTTAAACTCCTGAACCCAATGATCTTTTGCCTCAGCCTCCCCAGTGCTGAGATTACACCCATGTACCACCGTGCTTGATAGTGATTTATTTTTATGTTATATGTGAGAAAAATTCTTAAAATTAGAGCAAAGGAAAAAAAAAATCCGTATTTTCACAGCTCTCTGAGGTCTCGTCTTCCTCCTCCTATCACATTTTCCTTTTTTTAAAATTTCACCTCTCCTGCCCTGACCCACAGTCTGCTTGATTGCCTCTTGGAGTTTTAGAGCTTCACATACCCTGAGAGCATTCCACCGTACTACTTCTGCTTCAGCCTTTCCCCGCTTCCATACTCCCCTCCCCAAAGCCACTCCACCACTGAGCTATATCTCCAGGCATTTTTTAAATTTTAGATTTTGAGACAAGGTGTTGGTAAGTTTTAATGCTGGGCGCCAACTTGGCCCCCTGCCTCAGCTTCCTGAGTAGCTGGTTCACTTGTACTGATGGTTGCTTTACTGAATTTAGAAATGCTTTGCTTTTTAAAATATTTTTAAGGATAGGAATTTAATTTATAGAAGGGGTTGACTTGATCTAATGACATGTATAGGCTTCAGCTAGAGTGAGAAATAATGGTCCTGGAGAGACAGGGATGAAGAGGCTGTGTGTTTAATTCTTGAAATTGTGTTCTAAATTATATTTCATTAAAATTGTATTTCATTAAATGCATAAATCTAAACATACACGTTCAACAGTTGATACTGATATAGGGGAATGAAACTCCCAACCTGTTAGATGTCCAGTATGTGTTCATGTTTTCTAAAATTAAAGAATGAATTTTAAGAACAATGGAGGTTAAGAGCAGAATATATTTATTGAGAGAAAAAAGCTTCTGTCTGAGAGAGAGACAAAAGGGGTCCCGAGTGGGTTGCCAAAGACTGTTTTTTTCTAGGTACTTCTATAGAGTAAAACCACGAGGTGAGGGTCCAAATGGGGAAAACTGGCAGCTTGCAAGGCAGATGGGCATGAGGTGGAACAGAACTACAGTCAACCAGTAAGATTAATTGTTCAGGTAAAACTGACCAAATCAGGGACAAAGGGGAAAGCGAGTCACATAGCAGGTGGGCATTCTTATGGAGCAGTGACTCTTCTTGTAGGGAGTTGGGATGGTGGTTCCTGGCTTCATCAAGGTGATCCATACCTATTTAGAGTATCAATCCCTGATGTTTATACTTAGGGTGAGGTTGCATTTGTTTTGCCTTTTGTATTGAGATCTGGCCCACAGTGGAGGTTATCTTTCTCCTCCAAGGTCACAAGGTATCTGGTCTTCTGTGTCGGCTCCCTCGAGGGCCTAGCCCTGTCTGACTGCCTATAGTATTTCTAACTCAGCTACCTATAACAATATGAATGACTTAGCACATTAATTTTAGAATTTTACTTATCAATGAAAATGTCTTCATTATTTATACTTCATCTATAGTAATGACAGTTACTATTTATTGTGTATATTTTAGGTATGAGGCATTTTCCTAATTGTCTTTTTAAGATCTAGTGTGACACTGGGATTAAGGGTATGTGATTGCCATGACCCTTAGGCAATCTCAGTCTTGGTACACAGGTAGAAAAACTGCTTGGAGCAATTAATGTTACTTGGGCAAATGTGGTGCAATCAACAATAACAGTAGCATCAAACATAGCCTAGAAAGTGACAAACTAAGGTAACTATTAATTTGCCACTTTTAATCTAAATGTATGAACTAAATTAGTGTTTATATAACAAAATCTAAAACAAACCAGAAGATTATATGCAATAAATAAGCCCTCAGTATGACAATTTCACCCTCAGGAGAGAAAATTTAAAAGGGTTGGGGGGAATAGAGAAATAGAAGAAGAGGAAGAGATTAGAAGTAATGCTGGAGGACAAAGGAGGATCATGCAAACTTTGGGAGACTGGTGAAGAAGACAGGAGGGAAAGAAAGAAGAAAGAAGAAAGAAATAAAAACAACAAAACTAGAAACCATGTCCACATTCATAATAAAAAAGAACAAACAAAAAGCAAGAGAAGAGAAAAAAATTTTAAAGATGTCCACTTTAAGGTGTGTCCCCTGTCACGGTAGACAGTATGGGCAGGTCCATGTTGATTAATCCCGGCAAGCCAGCAGTAGTTCTGTGGTGGGGTGGGTAATCCCAGCGACCCTGCACTTTATTTACTTTGAAGGATAGACTGGTTTCTGGCCATCAGGCTGGGACTACACCTGTCCAGCCTGTGGCAGTCTGGGTGCCTCCTGCCAGTTTGAACTCGGCTTCCTGTGGGCTGGAACTCAGCCCCCATCTCTTGCTGAGGTGCACTCAGCTTCCTAACCCTGACACTGGCAGCCCCTGGATAGAGCCAGCAGTTGCTCTGAGTTTTGAGCTCAATTGGTGCCTCTCCACAAGGGCTCCTAGCCAATTGTCATTTCCTCTGGGGCATCTGAGCCCAAATAACTCACCGTCCACTGTTGCGTTCCACTGGAGCGTTACTCCATGGAGGCCTGCGGGAATGCCAGCAGTTACCATAAGGAGGCAGGTTCAGCTGCCCGTCTCGTGCAGTGAGTTAGGCTCAGGGAGAAAGTGCTGCCTGCCACCTCTTTCTTCTTCACTGAAGTTTCTGTTATGCTGTCCCTGTGGGCTTCAGCTCTTGCTTTAGATCCTTCCTGGGTCCTGGGAACCCACTTCCCTCCTCCTCTTCCTCATGTTTCTATACACCAGTGTCCAGACACCAAATGTCAGAGAGGTTCTTTTTCTGTTGCTCACCACTCTACCATGTGTTTGGGTGTGTGATTACTAAATGACTTCACTGATTTGGCACTACGCCAAACCCAGTGGCCTAGATAGGACATAAAGGGGGTGAGGAAAAGCTGCTAAGGTCTCTTGCTTTGCTACCTTCTGCCCACCATAAACTGTTTCATGATGCTTGTATGATATGTCACCCTGCCTTGGAGCCAGCCGATTATAAACTAAAACCTCTGCAGACTGTAAGTCATTATGAACCATTCCTCCCGTAATTTCGAGTGTTAGATAGTCTGTCGCAGCAACAACAACAAAATAAGTGTCTCAGACTGTCACAGCCCTGTGAGGAAGATGTCATCTCTGTGTTTTAGGGTGAGGAAACCCTAAGGCATGGAAGGGAGAAGTAGCTTGCCCGGGTCATTCGCTGATAACCGAGAGCCCGCCTGGAGGTTCTAGCAGGTGAGCACAGCTACTCATGCACCCTCAACTGGGGAAACGACCCCCTTCCACTGGGGGCTTTGACTGAGCCCGCGGCTTCAGGAGGACACACATGGAGCATTGAGGAGGGGAGGGGACACCTGCCTAGCCAGCCAGCTCAGCCGAGTCCACCCCGGCATCCTTCAGTGAGCGACAGATGTAACAGCCAGATCACCCTCACATCCTCAGCTGACAGCTGAGCCAGAGTTCAAAAGCAGGCAGTTTATTTAAGAATCTGCTTAAGTGATTATTGGATTGTAAAATAGTATATAATACTCATTGTATTTTCTCCAACATAAATGCCAAGTACATGTCAGAAAGTTAGTTTTCCTATTTGGACTTCAAAAGCTTTGAGCAGTTATAAATGATTTTTACTTTGTTATTTTCAGCATTGGATTTGGTGGTGAACAGAGCGGGCACGAATAGCTATCTCCAGTTTCATCCCTCTTTCACATAGTGGAAATAAAAAGAAATTAATGAAGACATGCTTAGAGCAGGGCTCATACTCACGAATGTTCCAGCTTTGAGAGGTTCTTCCGTGACTCCAGTTCATGTTCAGTAATTGGCATCTGCTTTTTTGTCAATCACAAAACCAGTGTTTTATGTAAAGTTGTTTAGATGTGGAAGGTAAACGTTTTTTAAAATGATTTTCTGTAATTTTTAGATTGAATTTTATACTGTAATTGTTAAAATTCATTCAAATAATTCTTTGAATTCTACTTCATTTGGAATAAAACATATGTTGGAATGTTGATTTCTTGTCATTAAATTTTTGTTATTTAATATTTTCAGTTTTAGATTTATTTTTAGAAATGTTCATTTTAAAGCCAGGCATGGTGGCGCACACCTGTAATCTCACCACTTGGGAGGTTGGCGCAGGAGGATCATTTCAAGTTCAAGACCAGCCTGGGCTACAAAGTGAGCTCAAGACTAGGCTAGACTGCATACCGAGACCCTGTCTCAAAAAAAAAAAAAAAAACCCAAACAAACAAACAAACAAACAGAAACTCAAAAACAAACAAAACAAATACCATAAAACAAACCTGTGAGCTGAATGTGGATAAAAGCGCACATACCCAAACTGATGGGATTCTATAAAAGTAGTGTTCAGAAGGGAAACCTATAGTTGTAAATGCCTACATTAAAAAAGAAGAAAAATAAACCTTAGGGAACTAGCACAAGATTGGGATTAATAGCTCAGTGCAAAGGCCTTGTGTTTCAATGCTCAGTAGTACAAAGAAGCTCCAATGCATTTTGAGTTTTTTGTAGTTGTTGAGGTGGTGTTGCAAGTTGATTGTATGTGGTTATCCAGTTGTGGTATGATTTCTTCCTTCCTCTTTCCTCCCCTTCCTTCCTCCTTCCCCTTCGTGTGTGTGTGTGTGTGTGTGTGTGTGTGTGTATTACTGGAAGTTGAACTTACAAAGTGCTGAGTTACATTTCCAGCTGTACAGGGTCTTGCTAAGTTGCCCAGACTGGCCTTGAACTTGTGACCTTCCTGTCTCAGCTTCCTAAGTAGCTGGGATCACAAATGTGCACTATTGCCCACCATCCTGGCATCATTTTTTTAAACTATTCTTTCATCATTTAAATCAATTGCCCACAAATGTAAGAGTTTGTTTCTGGACGCTCAGTTCTATTCATGTACTGTATTTATCCTTACGCCAGTTTCATAGTTTTGTAGTAAAGTTCTGTTTCATTTCAGATGAGGTCTTACTATGTAGCCTTGGTTGATCTTGGCCTCCTGGGCTCAAGCGTTCCTCATATGTCAGCCTCTCAAGTAGCTGAAACTATAGGCACATACCAGAGTACCACTCCTTATAGTAAATTGTGAAGTCAGAAAGTTTGAGTCCTCTGACTTTTTTCAGTATAGTTTTGTTCTGGATCCCTTGCATTTCACCATGAATTTTAGGATCAACTTGTAGATTTGTGTAAAAGTTAAGGCAGCTGGAATTTTTTACAGGGATTATGTTAAATCTAGGGATCAGTTTGGGGAAGTGTTGCTAATATAATACTATTAAATCTTCCAATTCACAACTGTGTTTGTCTTATTTTATTTGTCTTTAATTTCTTTTAATAATTTTTACATAACTTTCCAACATGGAAATTTTGCACTTTCATCAAGTTTTTTCCTAAGTACAGTATTCATTTCAATGCTGTTAGAAGTGAAATTGTTTTCTTAAATTCACTGTTGGAATGTTCATTACTTTCATATGGAAATATTTCTTATGTATGAATATATTGTGTATTTGTATATTGTATTCTGCAGCTTTGCTGAACTTGATTGGTTCTAATTGAAGTTTTGTGGAGTTTTAGAATTACCTGTGGTGTATACAGGACAAGATCAGTCACCTGTGAATAGCGGTGGCTTTATTCCTTTCTAACCTGGATGCCTTCCATTTCTTTTTCTTGCCTAATTGCCTTGTCTGGAACCTCCAGTGCAGTGTAGTACACAAAAGGCTGTGTGTTGCCTTTTTTTATGCAAGGATAATACGGTATAAAATATTTTTTATCCTTGAACATTAAAGTGTGATAGTTTCATGAAATTGTATCGTATCTTTGGGACAGGGATTGAGGCTGTTCTAATCTAGTATGAAAAGCATGTAACTTTTTTTGAATAGATTAAACAACAGTTACAAAATTTTGTTCTTTTTTTTCTTTCAGGTTTTCTCAAACAGTGATGAAGGCCTAATTAACAAAAAATTACCCAAAGAACTTTTATTAAGGTAAGTGTAGAGAAATTTTAGATAGAGTTCAGGTTTGATCAGTCCTCAAGTTCCTAACTCTTTCTCACTGTGAGTCCAGAGCATAGAAAATAGGCAGAACTAGCCTAACTGACTTTTTGTTTTTGTTTTATAGAATGCTGTTCAGCTTGTTGTTAAATTTTACTTGGTCTAATCCAGAGTGTACTAAGTATGTACGTAGCATTGGTTTGGATTCTTTTTGTAATGTGGTAAGTATTGTAATAATCTTCAGTAGGTGTCATTGTTTGGGTATGAGTAGATAATCAGACTGTAAATAATATGAGGAAAGATTATTGCTAAACTTAAAAACTTCTACAGTCAGTTTTACATATTTCCTGATGAATGAATTTAAAATAAGTACAAAAAATACAACTGTGATATGTTCTTCCTTAGCACTTAAAAATGCTTTTGGCCCCAAATACTGATGTTGGTGTGTTTTTTTACATTTTATGAGAAGTATGTACTAAATGATGGCACATCATTTAAGACAAGGTTTTTGCTCCCCCCCCTGACATCACTAAATATTTTTTTAAAAATTTTTTTTATTTTATTTTAAAAGGGAGTAAAATTAAACACAACAAAACAGAACAGAATAGGACATAAGAGAGCATAAATTTCAAAGCAAGACAACCAGAGATCTTCACTAGCTGTCATATTGTCTCTTGTTTTCTTCCAAATGGTTGTCCTTATCCTTGCATATGGAGAGCTCATACTAAATAACATAGCCAATCTTTTCACAAGATGTGTAGTTCACTGGCTCCCATCTGCTAGGCAGGGGGGAGGGGAGGGGACATGGGATGGGGGACAGGACGATATGAGATGTCTGATTCTCAGCCCACACGCAGGCAGGATCACAGTTGCCCCCCAGAGACGGGAAGAGTTGCTTGTTCTCCTGGCACCCCAGGTGAACCATATGGTGCAGGTCCCGATGCGCCAGGGTCTCTCTCCTTCTGGCCGTCGAAAGTCTGCCACACTAACAGCCGCCCCCCAGAGAGGGGAGGAGTTCCTTGTTCTCCCGGCACCCCGCTTCACTGCACGGTGCAGATCCTGAGGTGCCAGGGTCTCTGCCCTGCAGGCCCCCCAAAGTCTGCCATACTCACCTGCTATTTCTTTCCGATGAATTGGTTAGGGTCTGCCACACTCTCAACCGCCCCCAGAGAGGGGTGGAGCTCCTTGTTCTCCTGGCACCCCGAGTCAACCACACAGTGCAGGTCCCGACGTGCCAGGGTCTCTCTCCTTCAGGCAGCCGAAAGTCTGCCACACTCTCAGTTGCCCCCGAGAGAGGGGTGAAGCTCCTTGTTCTCCTGGCACCCCGAGTTAACCGCATGGTGCAGGTCCCGAGGCGCCAGGGTCTCTCCCCTGCAGGCCCCACAAAGTCCGCCATACTCACCTGCTATTTCTTTGTGATGAATTGACCATTCCATTTCCAAAGTTCTGAAATGGCCAACAGACCACAGAAAGAATTCTCTTTAGGCTCCTGTTTGAAACCAGCAGCTACAGCAATCTGTTGGCCTTGCTTCAGGGCCATGACATTACTAAATATATAGAAATAATATTTCAGTTGTCATTTTACCAAGTAAAGCTATCAGCCAACATTTGTTGACCCTGAGACACTCCACAAAGCTTGATTTATTTATTCTGCAATGATCAAAGATTTAGGTGTGCATGGGCTACATAATGAGTTTTGGGGGGTAGCCAGAACTACATAGAAAGACCCTATCAAAAAAAAAAAGAGAGAAAGTGGTAACGAGGAATATATGTTTCTCATATGCTACAAGGCATTGCTTAAATATGTAAGGTGTTACGTTTGTTGGAGCCAATCTGGCTGAGTCTGGGTTGGCAAATGGTCACCGTGCAACTTTAGGAAACATCATCCACAAGACTACTATACAGGTGGTGTCCCCTGGAGTTACTCGGTGTGGTCAGCCTCAGTGTGAATGTTTAGTACCCAGCAGGAGGTTGAAGTATGACTGTGGCAGTCTTAATCTGGAGAATCCTTACCACCTTCCGCAGACAGTGTATTAGTCATTCAACACTAGTTTACGATTGAACTCCACCTTTCTCGTAAATACCGCTATTTGTGACTCAAGGCTCCTAACTTAATGTCCCTGCCAGTAGGGTTGGCTTTTATAATTTGGCCATAGAACACAAATTAAGAGTAAATAAAGGATTGTCACTTTCTGTAGTAGTATGATTTCTGATCTTCAGTCTTAGAAATTGTAGTTCCTTTAAAGATCCTTGCAGGACCCAGCTTCGAGGAATCCTGGAGATTGTCATCACTGGTCATAGCTTTTGAATTGTGCCAGATGGCTCGTGTGTATTTCAGTGGGAAAAATTTTTCAGTACCATTTGAGAGCAACTGTTTCTAATCTATTTTTTCACCTGTTTACATCCCCACTTTGGTTTTTATTTTGGAGTCTGTAAGGGCAATTTGAGTTTTAAAGCACTACCACTGTAAGCCTTCTCTAACTCTTAAGTCTCAAGATTTAAATTGAGCCAACCGTGATATTTTAAGTTTTAATTTTTCGCTGACTTTAATTTCTGCATTAAGTCATAGACATTCTAGTCTCAGTAAGAATAGCTCTCTCCTTTCCCTGCTATTCAGCAGAATTTCAAAGAAATGTCTGAACAGGTTACAGCAGCCATTTCCATTGTAATTCATTGCACAAATGTGAGTTCAGCCAAGTCCCCATTCCATGGACCTTAAATCTTGATTTTTCAGCTCAGTTAAACAGTGCCTTCATATTTTGCTCTGCCATAGGGTTATTTTTGTTTTAACTTTGTATTGTAGACTTCCTTGTGGCAGTGAAGACTGTTGTCTCTAATCGTGTTGAATTCCTTCAGTCTTACTTCGTCAATGGATGCACCTCCTTTGACTTTATGATAGTCTTGTTTGCTCACAGTCTGGGTCATTTTCTCTTCACTATTTTTGTTGCATCTGTTATCATACTCTTATACTCTCATAAGAGCTTCTGATATCAAATAAGCCTCATCTTCCCTTTTGGAACCATCAACAAGCGTAACACGGAGTAATATGTTGCTTTTCATCTCTTAATAACACCTTGACACTACAAAAAAAACTAGCATTTTCATCTGATCGTTTTATTGCTAATTTTAAGAATACCTAGTATCATTAATTCACATATTCCTTCTACTCATTTTTAATGTACTACTGAATAAGTTTTTACAATTTTGGTTTTTCTACCCAACTTTCACTCCACTCATAAGTTAAAGATACTCAAGTTCTCTCTACCCTTTATTCTCACACAGCTCAAACAGCTTATAATTTTATTCTCCCTGGAGTGTCAGTGATATAATGCTTATAACTTTGGGAATACTCAATTGTTATAATCTATATTTATTAATGAGTTGGATTGTCCTCATGTATATTTGTCCATATCATGTCTATATTATTTTTGGAGCCAGACTTTCTAGGTTGAAATTTCAACCTTTCTCATTCATTAATGTGTGGCCTTAGTTAAGTTACTTAATTTTCTCGGCCTTAATTTTCTCATCTGTAAAATTGGAATAATCATAGTTCTTATGGGATTGTTGCCAGTTCTTAGAATAACTGATATTTAACAAATAATAAACATTTGCTCTTATTGTTATTAATATCCAGTTTGGTAACCTGAATACTTAATAAACACTCTTTAGTGATGACAGTCAGTTTTATTGCAAATAATTGATAAATCAAGCTTCCTTAATTGTATCTTTGAATACTATTGGCAAAACAATTTCAGCAAAGTTTATGTAGCCTAGGACTTACGCTGAACTAATTCAATCTCCATGGGAATTGCACGACTGATGCATTAATTATTCTGTGTTATAAAGAAGTCTGTTGGAATCGTTCTGCTTTTGAGTAAAGATGTTTTATATGAATTGAATAGTGGCCTACAACGCAGGTGATAAATTTTAATATCAATTTGTTGGACCTTAAATTGTAATTTCTACTGCAGTTGTTTCCAGATACTGTACTAATGCTGACCAAGGTGAACACACATAAACTTCCTCTTAAGACAGTGGTGGGGAACCTGTGGCACGTGTGTCACAGAAGGATGTTTATTATTATTGAAAGATCTAAAAGGTTCATCATGACTGCCTTAGAAGATAGTTATTCCTGAGGCAAAGAGTTTAAAACATTCTGAGAATACAAAAGTTTTGTTAGTTGTAAGTAGTAATGAAACAAACATCTTTTTAGACACACTTATAGAATTCAGTCACCATCAGTTATGTAATTTTCTTTCCTTTTTAAACTTACGTGGATATCTGGCAGAGTTAAGTAACCATAATGTCTTTTGGATTGACGAAGGAAGGTTTAATTGCCTGAGAGGGCTGAGCTTCGTAATTCGGGGTGATGTATAATCAGCTACCACCCATCCAGTCTGACAGTTTTTTTTTTTTTGTACCGGGGATGGAACTCACGACCGCATGCTTGCAAGGCAGGCGCTTATGCCGCTGAGCTGACAGCCCCAGTCTGACAGTTTTAACAGTTGACTTTGCCAGGGCTATTAAAAAATAAGTACTATATAAAATTTCAAGATTTTCTTTTCTGAAATTTATAAGCCAAGCTCATGAGTGAAATAACTGGTTTTTGTGGGATGACTGAGGTACAGTCCTGTGCTTTTGTGTGATCGCGGAACCCCAGTCAGCGGTGCAGGAAGGTGCCTTCCTGTTGCAGGCGTCATTGAGTGGGTATTCCTGCCTGCTGGTTGGTTTCAGCACTCCCTGGACTTGTTCGAGGACTGGTGCCTCTGCCTCCTGCTGTCTGTGATGCCTACTACCTTTATATATTCCAGGGCAGCTTAACAGGTGAGATGCTCTTTTGGGGTGCATACTACAGTTTCAAGTTTCAACATGTATGCAGACTTTTCCTTGTTGTAAAAGGGTTTTTGGTTTGTTGCTCTTTTGTGTTTTACTTTGCATGAAGAAACATGGAACCAAATAAACGTGCGTGTTGAAATCAGATACAGAGCTCTTCCTTGTCATTATTCTCCACACTCATATACTGTTTTAGAGTTGGCACCTGAGTCCACATCATGGCAGAAGGAGATTTTCTTTAGTCCAAGTTGGTATGTTTGATGTACATTAAAAGTTGGATGATAACTTTGGATTTTTAATCATCAGTGAGGTGGCATGAAATATCAATAAAGATCAAACTGGAGGGATAGAAAGTAGATATATTCTGCACCTGAGTTTATCTCTAGTTTATGTGAGACATGTGCTAATTTAAATTTAAAACTGAATTCAATAGTTACAACAGAAAAGATGACTAAATTTGACTCTGTGAAGAGTAAAAATGGCATCATATACAACCCCAAAGATAAGTAGAACAGAAATGGGTGAAATAATTAGATATAAGTTACAAGCAAGAGCTGTGTTCTTCAATGTACAAATAAAAGTACTTTGAAATATCAGAAGTGCCAGCATTTGGGAGGCTGAGGCTGGAGAATCACTGTAGAGTTTGAGGCCAGCCTGAGCTACATAATGAGTTCAAGTCCAGCCTGAGCTACATAGTAAGACCCTGTCTCAAAAAAGTAAAGCAAGCAAGCAAACAAACAGCAATAAAAATTAAGGTGAATTCTGTCAGAAAAATACTTTTGAAGAGCTGTGAACAAAGGAGAAATAAAAATGGCCAATAAATATATAAAAAGATACTTCAGTAGGCCCATATGTAAGTACGAATTCATATAATAGTGAGATAATACCTATCATATTGACAAAAACCAAAAGTTCAGTTATTCCAGGTTTTGGCAGGGGAGATAGTAGATGCTTTTGGTGGTAAAACTAGCTCTTTCAGTCATTCTCTGGAGCCAGTAGAGACACTTTTTCAAAGTGCTAAATGTACATATTCACAAATTTCATTTCTCAAAGTTTACTAACATTTTCAAAAGCATATTGAGGTATATATACAGGAAGGAGTACTACAGCTTTTTAAATTTTTAAACTTGGTACAAGATTGGATTGTTCCTCACTTTTGTTACTGTAATACAGGTTACAAAAAGTTATCATAAATATATTAGAACAAAAATATATTTAGTTTGCTTGTCGTTAAACTCATTAAAAGTGTGTAACTTGGCCTCAGCATCCTGGAGTCTGCGTGAATGAGGTGCTTGGCTGGGGCCGAGGTGCTGGGGAGTCAAGCTGGACACTGGCGCCCAGTCCTCTTTCGCAAGCTGTGTCCCTGTAGCCATGAGGTCCCAGCAGGTGGCAGGATGGAGTGGAGGACATTAACTCCAGGGTGAACGCAGACCAGGAGGTGTGGAAGCTGCAGGAGCTGGAGAAGTAGAATGAGCAGCTGAGGGACCACTGGGGCCACAGGACGCCCACTGGGCCTCAGTGTCAGGGCGACCAGGGCGGGCAACCCCATTCCCCATTTGGAGAAGCTGCCTGATGCCACCACTGCTGGAGCACCTGTCAGGCTGGGAGGAGGAGAGCTGACTGTATTCATCACCAAAGAAACAACTTACCCCCACACAGAAATGGGTTAGTGCATTAGTTTGGTGCAGGCAAGTTTTGGTTCACCCAAAACTTGTTGAATGTACTGAAAAGTCTCTTACCCACAAACTTGATCAAACTGTGTCAGCTGCCAAGAGACAGAGTATTACAATCATCCTTTCAAATCTATATGTTACACAAATTTTACAGTAGCCCACTTACCAGTGGCTTCAATTCTCCATCCTCAATTTCAGTATCACCTCCTGTAGTCAAACAGTTTATACTTTCTGGAAAGACAGAAATTTTCCAGCAACTTAAAAGGTTCATCAGATAGAGACCCTCCACTGAGACCTTAATTCCCTAGAAGTAGTGAATTAAGTGCTTTAGAATTTTACAAAGATTCAGTTGCATCCAATTAAAAACTAAATGATGCAACCAACGTGCAGATGCTAGCCTAGGTGCAAGAACAAAGTCTTTGGCAAGAATATGAAGCCACCACGTGTTGGCACAGTTCTGGTTCACCTTGCAACTATACATATGAGGTATGTCTGGTAACTAGGAGCTTAATGCCCAAGTTCAGATGGTGAAGAGAGCAATATACATATGCCAGATACCCTGCTCTTAACAGGTTCTCACCATCAACCAGGCAGTTCAGCTCAACTGTCACCCAAGCAGTCACCCAGAAATTCACCTCGTTCACGATCTCCAGCTGGAAGAACAAAATGTAATAGATGTCCCCACGGCTGATGATTGGCTACTTAGAGCAAACTCGCCTTTCACTTCAGGGTCATCTTACAAATTTACAACCATGCAGTGTTAAAAATGAAGAAAATCTAAGATGCAGCCTTCCAAACACAACCTGAACATTTGATGCGCAAGTTGACCCAGTGAAAAGCAGTAGGAGTGACTAGAATTTTCAAGTGCCAAATGGGGGAATACTTCAAATGCAACCTCGAGCTTTGGCTATACCTTCTCCAGAGAAACTGCACCCAAGCAGCACCATCTCCATTGGCTTAGCAACCAATGAAAGTGCTTAGTAACCTTGGTGCTGGTTCTCTAGGTCCCAAGAAACAGCCCAGTTCTCACAGGCCGCTTCCTGTGCTGGGCCTACCATGGATCAGAACAGCGCTGCTTTAACCGGACCTCCAGGGAGGACTGCGGCGAGACGCGGCCTGCCCACCTTCCCGGGGCCTCGCCACAAGCATGCACAGCCTGGCAGTCCTCGCCACTCCTGAGACCTGTGGCAGCCTGAGAGATGGCTGTACTGATGTGCAGAGACAAGAACTCGAGGTCGTGGACTTCATGGGTTCCACTGCGCCAGGCTAACGACTTATGTGTGCAGACGCGACCTAGGACTCTTGGGGTTTATAAAAGCCAGCCCTGTCTGTCTGAATTAGCGTAGAGATGATCAAGAAGTACTTCAGTGACATATAAGACCAAATGTGTTTGGTAATCCTACAATCACCCTTCATGGACTCACTTGGCTTTAAGAAACTCAGGTGATTTTTGAATATTTGACAAAGGCCAACATCTGGCTCAATGAATGCCAAAGAAAAACGCTCATTTGTAAGCGAGAGAAAATAGTAAATTCAGGTTATCCAATATTTAATGTTCAACCTAACTTACTACCTAAATAGTATGAATCAATATGGTACTATGTTAATGAGAACTAATATTCTAGTTATCTAAAATGTTTCACTAGTAGTCCAGGAAAATGTGGATTAAATTTGAGAGAAAGCAACCTGGACTAGAGATTTAGAACATGATACCTACATTTAGGAGAATTCTATAAATTATTATTATTTTTGTCTTTTTGAGACAGAGTTTTGCTTTTGCAGTTCAGGCTGGCCTTGAGCTCACTTTGTAACCTGGGCTGGTCTCAAATTTGGGACGATCTTCCTGCTCCAGCCTCCCAGGTGCTGGGATTACAGGCTTGCACCACCACACCGGCTTCTATAAATTACTTTTGCAGATTCATCAGGAAAATTATTTTATTTACTCTTCAGTTTTGGACTTAGCTCCTACATCAGCACCACACATAGTGTTACAGTGTGCACCCATCGTGTTGCATTGACACGTGGGGCTCGTGTTTATTCCGATTGCTGGAGGACTGCGTGCATATCAATTGTGCAGCCTTTCTCAACTTCATAGTCCCTGGTTCAGGGAAGATGGCCTTTGCCATCAAAGCCAGCTCCTTCACATGCTGTTACTTGTCGCAGAACTGAGAATTGAGTGGGTTTCCATGGTGGAGAGAGCAAGCAGTGCCTTTATTCTTGATACCTTGACATCTCAGTGCTTACAACCTGGAACAAAACCGTACAGAGAGCGTATGGGGCAGGGATGGAAACAACAACACAAAGCCCACCTCAGCTGTGTTGTTGCTTCTGAGTGGCCTAATGGTCTATTTTTTTCAAATCTATTTTATAATGGTCTACTATGTAGTAGAAAAATATAGCCTGCTAAATCCTACTTAACTTAATTTTTTTTTTTTTTTTTGTACCAGGAATCAAACTCAGGACCTTGTGCTTGCCAGGCAGGTGCTGTGCCACTGAGCTATAACTCTGGCTGAATTTTGTCTACTTTAAACTGAGTATCTCTATAAAATCTTTCGCAAACATTATTCCTTTTGACTTAGATTCTGCCTTACATAGATTTTTTTTTGTAACCTACTACATCTAACTCTTGCTCTTTATCTGTGTGTTGATAAATACGCCTGTTCTGATTTTATCAGATTATCACTAAACTAAAACCTCCTGCTGTAGCAGGCTTCTTATTTTTCATTGTGAGGTCTACATTTAAATACTTAGTTTGAACAGCTCTAAAATGTTGGCATTTGGATCACCTAAAAAAAAAGTTTAGAGACCTCAGCATTTCTGTTCATTTCTGCTAATGAAAGACGTTCTGTAAATAGGCAAAAGAAACAGGGAAATGGGAGGCCTACTGTTCAGGACCGTGTTGAGGTTGATAGGCTGAAAGGATGATAAAACCAAGACCCCACTGTGCTGTGACTGACACTGGGGTGCCTTTATTGCCTTGACCAATAGGGGGCATTCAGTTGGCATGAACAGCTGCAGATTTAAACCACAAGTATTGTGTATTTCGAGGAATACTGCAGGAGAGAAATGGTATCTTTGAATTTGAAGGTGACAGAATGGGCCTGGGAAGGGTGACACCAGAATTCTATATGATGACGAACTAAAAAGTGTCGCTTTTCCTCCCCCTCCTCCTCCAATGTACTCTCTCTGTTGAACTACTTATTTTGTTCATGTATTGTCTCCTGGACTGTCATGGTTTATGTTGGTGGCCCCCAGGCCTCATGTATTTGCATTGTGCATTTGTGATTGGTTCATTGTCTAGTGCTTGGATTGATGGTGTCTGCTACACCCTCCTAGGGGTGGAACCAGGATGTGATGTAATGGCAGGAAGAAGGTGTGTCTCTCTCTTTTGCCGGTTTCCGCTTGCTGTTTGCAGCCACCATGAACTGCGCCCCGCCATGCCACCCTGCCTTGGAGCCAACTGAGTATGGACTGAAACCTCCAAAAATTTCTTTGGAGGAAATAAACCTTTCCTTTCCCAACTTCGGGCTTCAGGTATTTTGTCTCAGCGATGAGTAAAAAAGTAGCTAAGACATGGACTTTATTTAGTTGTGTATACGTATTCCCTTGTAGTTGGATGTTTTCCCCAGACAGGGCCCCCTGTGTATTCCAGACTGGCTCAAACTCATGGCGCTCCTTTGGGCTCCACCTCCCCAGTGCTGGGATCACAGGGTGCACCACTGCACCCTTCAACTGAGCTTACAA
>PVJX010029843.1:10355-22704 GCA_004027295.1 Dolichotis patagonum | reverse complement strand
ATCTGTTTCTTTTCTCTGATGGCTTTTAATATTCTTTTCTTATATTTAATTTCTGGGATCTTGATTATTATGTGTCTGGGTGTAGCTCTGTTTGGGTTGTAGGTGGCTGGAGTTCTGTATGCTTCATACCTCTGCATATCATTTCTTTTTTCTATGCTTGGGAAATTTTCCTTAATAATTCCTGTGAATAGCCTTTGTAATTCCTCTGTTTTGATTCCTGCTTCTTCATTCACATGCTTTATTCTTAAGTTATAGATCCTCTTGTCATCTTCCAGTCTTTGCATCTTTACTGCCTGCTCCCTTGTTATTTTTAAGAGATCTTCCCTTTCATGACCCCACATTGCAAGCCTGTGTTCAATTTTTGGTAGTCTATCTTTGGTTTCTTTCAAGCAATTTTGCCAGCTTTCTATGGAGTCTTTAGTTTCCTGATAATCTCTTTGAATCTGCTTCACGAATTCTAGGTTTTTCCTGTATTCTTCATTAAATTTTTCTTGCCTTTTGTGTTCCTCCATTCTTCTGTCTATGTCTTCTTGAGAGGTGCCCAGCCTTTCTTTTATTAATCTACTTATCTCTTGTTTAATTTTAATTAACATTTCAGTTTTGGTCCTGCTTACAAGGTCCTGAATATATCTCTTTATGTCTGCTAACGCTGTGTTTGATGTTGCATTTTTGCTGCCCTCAATCTCTTTTGTATTTACCTCTCCTGGATCAATGTTCTCAGGGTTGGGGGCTGGGGGTTTTTTCTTATTTCTCCCTTTCATCATGTTTTTGGTTCCTTCCATACAAGTGTACAGTGTAATTCCCAGACCCTTTTCTTGTTGGTTAAGGTTCCTGTAGAGGGCACAGGCTAGGAGCTTTTGCCCTCTTCAGTCGGTTATCAGAGATTAAAGTTCAGGCACAGGCAGTATGTGCTGGCTCCTCCCCTCCGGGCCAGTCAACCTTTGCAGGCCTTCACTGTGTCAATGTGTGCTTATCCCAGGGAATTAATTTGTAGCGACTCATTGGGTCCCTGCCAGGAGCACAACCTAGTCCAAGCAGATTCCACCAATCCACTCGACGAGGGGAGCAACCAACTGAAGCCACTTCCTTATGGAGTTAGGGCTCTCATGCCCAAATCCAACATGTCTTCCAGTCAGTTTCCCCTTTCCCGTGGGAGGGTCTAATTCCCATCACTCACCACGTGTTGATGCCGGTCCCTGAGAATTGTTGGGCTCCCCGACCTCTGACTTCAGCGTGGCTGCAGTACAAATTCACGGTGCCTCTGGTTGGGTTGCGTGTAGGTCCGGGACTGGGCAAGCCGCACAAAGGGCTGTTCAGTTGTGCGCTCCGGCAGCTCAAGCCAGTCCCTTCGGCACAGATCGCTTTGTCAGGTCTCTGGCAGGGATTCAGGTGGCTCCAGGAGGGTGCTGTGCTCGCTGATCTTAGCTTCTCTTACGGTGGCCCCAAGACCTCATGTTTGAGCGGTTTTTTGCACTTTAATTTCTTCGTGGGTTGGGAGAATCCATCTCTCTCTATTTGCATCTCTCCAGGGTGTTTTATTCTGGCATTTAAGCTGTCTCTCTCAGACAGGGTCCCTCTCCTGCTACCTACCAGTCCACCATCTTTGGACCTACCGTATTATTGTAATAATTTTTAAAAATTTTAAATATTCATCGTATTTTTGGCCACTGTTGTACATATCGGTATATACATATGGGATGGGCTTTTGAAAAAGAAAACTATGTAGTGCTGGAAAGCATAATGTTCACACATTGGTGGAAGAGTTGAAAATACTACTATATACCCATGCTGGAAAATAAATTGAAAGTGATTAACATCAATTTAGTTTATGATCCAGCAATCCTATTTGGTATTACTCCTTAAGCACATTTATAGTACTTTCATTTGTAATCATTGCAAGACAGGAAACAACCCAAATGTCCTTTAAGTAGTGAGTAGGTAAATAAACTGTGGTGCGGTATAGAATACTGCTTTACATTTGAAAGCACCAGGTCCTGGTAAAGGCAACAAATTAAGCTGTGCAAAAGAAGTCAGGTCCAAAGGCTAAGTACCATTTTCTTCCATTTGTGGGACATTATTACAGTAGCAAAACTGCTGGCAGGGAACAGATGTGAGAGTGCCTGAGCTTGGGAACTGAAGAACCATAGTTTCAAAGAAAGTGAGTGTCTTTGTAGAGGGTGAGGGCATCTGGTTACATCTTGAGTTACACATGCAGAGAGCGTACTTTTTTTTATATGTTTGGTATAATTATGAAAAAAAAGAGCAGCGTCTCATTAATGATGCAGATCAATAAAGCAATAAAATCTCATGTTTTGTACCTATTCCTGAAAGTCATGGAGGATGGCATTTGGGAGTATTTCTGGCATTTTCTGTTTGCCATAGTATTGTGATGCTGACCGTTTTGTATTTAGTAGCTGTGGACTACATATTTACTGTTTTATTACATGACATACGCAACATTAAAAGTTCATGAAAAAAGTAAAAAAATAGGACGGAAACTGGGAAGAACCACAGTCCTGAGTGTCAGTGCTATGAAACTGCATTCCAAATTTAGTGCAATATGGAGTACATCAAGAGAATTGTCCAAGGAAAACTCCATGAAGGTTTAGCAGTCCGCAGAATTCTGCAAAAGATAGCAGTGATGTGTCAGCTTATTACTTCTGTGAAGTGACAGAATCGATCAATGTGGTAGCACCTGTGATTTCAAGTGACTCCACAAATACCAGGGGATCTAGGCAAATGAAAAGGAAACTGAATACGCTGAATATGAGTGTGGGGGTAAAGGAGGTCTCTGGAGGGCTTTAGTATGTTTGCCTATTGAGAAGCAGTCCACTTTCTGGCAATGCCTCCTCCAAGGGTGTGAGTTCTGCTCTTCTGTTTGTCTCCTGCCATGAGTATCATCGTGGTCATCAGTAATCATTTAGTTCCTTCAGCCTGTTGCACACAAAGCTTGTAGTTTTTCAAATACATTTTCAAGAAATATGAGTACTGGAAAACCTAACCCTGCCCCATTTTACTTCCTGTTTTTCTAATACTTTTAGGGAGGTCTCAATAGGGTGCACATATACGCTTGTGTGGAATAATAGGTAGAAGGATACACTCTATTATCAATCGTTTTGTTGCCAAGATGTATTCCTTACTCTCCAAAATGCCTATTTATTGTGAGGCTTAAAATCTTCCAAATAAAAGGCAATGATATTGTATACATTTTGGGTTGATCCTCCCAGAGCAACTCTTTCTTAAGGCAATATACTCAAGACATTACAAAAGAAAGAAAGGGAAAAATAGGATAAAAGAAACAAGGATAAACATCTTAAAATATTAAATATTCAAGATTGCTAGTGTGATCAAAGATTTACTGACAAAATTAAAAATAAATGTATAGCACAAAGATGAAGAAAACTTTAATGTATGAATTAAAGTACAAATAAACAAAATATGCTTGTTCTTAAAGAAAAAGCATTAGACCAAAGTCAAATTTAAATTAACCTTTGAATTTTATATCTGTGGGAACAGGAAGGAAATGTGACCATATTTTATTCCATTCCTATGAAAGATTAAAAAATAACAAAAAACATTGAAAAATGAATTTTTTTTAAATTTGTTTTTTGCTTTGTTTCTTGAGACAAGGTCTCGCCATGCAGTCCAGGCTGATCTTGAACTCACTCTGAAGCTTAAATTGGCCTCAAATTCATGATGATCCTCTTGCCTCTGCATCCTGACGGGTGGGATTACAGGTGTAGATTCCAGGTGTGAAGCCCATGCCAATCTCTAATGATTTTTTAAATGCAGTACTCTTGATCTGAATGTTTAAAATTCCTATGATCACTGTTTTAAAAGCACTGGCCAAAGACTTGAAAACATATAGAAACTTGATGAATAAACTGCCTTTTTAAATAGCTACAAAGTATGAATTGTCTCATAACCCTGCTGTGAAAACTACTTAGACATTTTAGAAAAAATCATGATCGATATCTAATTCCTTTTATATACAAATCAAAATAGGATTAATGTAAAAAATTATGACCACACAAACATCAGAGAGGAACACAAACTTTAAAGCAAAATAAAATTGACTAAATTGTTTCTAAATTGAAAGGAAACAGATGCCATAAAATCATTCTTTGGCCATATAAAATTTGAAAATGTTCACCAAGTAAGCCATGTTATAAATAGCATCAAAAAGGGTATAATAGTGAAAAAAATTGGAACTAAATGGTTATTAAATATCAATGATCCAAAATTAATCTTTGAAATTAATGCAAAATTAGCAAAAATACTAATAAACTTGGTTGGGAGGTGAATGCACTTGATTCGGTCATTTTCTTGTAATGTTTTAAGATCAATCATATTTTTTGAATTAAACACTACATTTTGGTGTTGTTTCCTATCAAATAAAAATGATATTAACTATTTCAATTGTTCCTTCAATCAGGACTAATGTCAGTTATTGTTTAGGTGGCAGTGAGAAAGTTAAACAAATTAGAACATATACTTACAGAATGAACTCTAGAGGGTTTAATAAAATATAATTATATATTCTTAACCACTATGTGAAAACCACCCATATTCTAGGAATAATATCTTACAGTTCATAATGATACATAATTTGCAAAGAGCAAATTCCATGCAAAGTAAGTAACAAGTCAAACCAAAAAACATCAATCAGAATTAATTGCAACTCAGACACCAAATCAAACATTCCGCTGACATGTGGCCAGTAGAGATTTGACTTCTGTATTCCTCTATCCAACCTACACATCACCCTGCATCCTTGAGCCATCTGCCTACCCCTCTGCTCCTCTGGGCACTTGAGGGGGCTGTAGCTGTCCTCACCCTCTCAGCCACTGCCCAGGCCATAGGAGGAACAGTAGGTACAAAGGGACCTATTTTCAACAATCTAGATTTCAGATTTTACCTGAGCTAGTTTTGGCATCTTGTGACCATTTTTCCCCCCTGGTCCTTGAGATTTTTCTAGGGCAGTTTGTCAGCCTGTGATATTTTATGGACCAGGGAAGTACATTCTTCATTTAGGGGCCAGCACAGCCCCTTTGCTTGGCTCTTAGGAGTTCTGGTTCCCTCTGGTGTTGTGTGGTCACTGATGTTAGGAGTCTATCTAGTCTTGGAGGAATGCAAAGCGGGCAAACTCTTTTGAAAGATAATCTATGTCTGAAACAAACAGATGCTTGGCTGGTTTCCCCAGTTCTTCAGTCATCCTGCCGAAGGAGTGAACATTCTGCTACGTAAGGTTGAAGTGTTCCTATGTTTTGGGAAGTTTCTCCTCTTTTTCAAAGCCATAAATGTCCTCTTCAATTGATTTTCTTCAAAATCACATTTCATGTTGTTTATTACTTGAGGCAGAGCCTGGAGTTTCAAGCAGAAGCTTTTAAATCCCGCTGGTAAGCTGCCTTTTCTCACTGTCAAGATGCCAGTTGATTGGGTCTTTCAAAATAGTACTCTGAAACCCAGGTCACCTAAGAACTTGACAGAGGCTAGATGAACTTGCTCAGAGGACTGGCCTCCGCCAAGAGGACTGCATCTCCTAGAAGCTGATAAAAAGAGGCTGTGCTGGTCGGTAAATGAAGAGAGTACTTCTCTTATCAATAAGTCTACAATACCATCAAATTACTGGGAGTGACTGTAATTCAAATCAGTGTCTGCTCAAGATCAGTGTCTGCTTCCATGCCCACAGTACATTAAAAACCATCAAAGCAAGGGCGCAGCTCCCTTGAACTCCTAGACCAGCCAGGGGAAGAGTTCAAATAGTACTGTTAGAAAGAAAGGAGCTGAGTCAACCGTAAATGCCGCAGCACCCTAGATAATCTGGGCTGAATTTAACACCATCCTAAAGGTTATCCAGGCTTACATTTAGAAAGTGGTGCTGAAATCAGAGACAAAGACATTGGGAAGCATCTTGAATCAGTGGTGTCTGACCTGTAAATACTGGAAGCCTGAGTTATCGAGCCCTGTTTTTTGTTTTGTTTTGTTTTGTTTTGTTTTGTTTTGTTTTGTTTTGTTTTTTTACCCTTTCACACTGGAGCCCTTTTTCCTTTACCCTCTTTCCCTTTGCCCTTCCCCTGTTCCTCCTAGGGTTCCGTGATCTTCAATAAATGCAACTACTTACTACAGAAAAAAACAAATACAATAAGATGTAAAATAGTACTTGTGTTATTCTTTCAGGGTTCTTTGTTTTTAAGGAAACATTTAAGCTATCAGCAACGATAATCTTGGTTTCCATTTTCTGACACCACTTTTGTCTGATGTCAATTTGTCCTCTTTTGCGTAATCTTCTCTAAAGAGAGCAGGTTGATTTATCATCTTCAGCATACACTGACTCAGAGAATTTGACAGTCTCTTTTTATAACTGCCTTTTCCCTTGTATATCAATTTTTTTTTCAGTTCCTTCAGCTTTCATTTCCTTCCAGTAACTTCTTGGGCAAACTGCTTTCTGAAGCTAAACATTTTCATCAAAGCTATTAACAATTTCCCTCTGACACTATTTCATAGTTTCTGAAATTACTTAAAGAAATTCTGGACCAGTTTATATGGCACTTTAGAGAGAGAAGCTATCAACACTGCATGAAATGAAATTGTATGTTCCTAGCTTTTCTGTTCTTGTTGGAAAATGTCTACTGTATCTGTCAGTGAAAATCTGGACCTGTTTGCATCTTTATTCAGTGAAGAAATAGCTTGTACCATCAAATGACTGACCTCTACTTGGGTGGTTTTAGAGCTTTCTCTGTTTCTGTAGTGTGTCCACTCTTGTCACTGATTGACATTACTCTTTAACTCAGCAGAATGACTCCAGGATGGCTTCTTTTCCTTCCAACTTACATCTACTTTTAACAATAAAAATAGTAGCACTTCTCAAAATTTCCAAGGTGTTATAGCTTGTGTCTAGATATTCCCCCAAAGCTTCATGCAGTCATAGGAGGGACATTTTCAAAATCATAGGAGGGGTTGGATTAAAATGTGTGACACTGGAATTAATTCATGATATAATGCTAGGATCAAAGGCACTAGAATTAAAGAAGTGTGTGCTACCCGCCCTAAGTAGCTTGGATAAGATACAAAGGATACAAAGAGTTGTGGTTGTCTGTTGTTTGCCTTGCTACCTTCTGTCTGCCATGAAATTTTTCTCTTCTGTGATGCCAGTTTAAATTTAGTTGTTGAGTATTTTTGTCTCAGCAATGAAAAAAGTAACTAAGATACAAGGGAACCTTAATCTTGAGCCTTGTTTCCATGATTCAAATGACAACACCGATGCGCCACATATGCTGGAATAGGAATATTGGGTAGACATTACTGAGACCAGCAGTTAGCCCTCCATGAATTCAGTGCCTATTGAACCTTCCCCTTTAGCTAGTCCCCCTGGGACTACAACTTCCTGCACAGATTCCCAGAGAGTGTTCTACTCAAAATCAGCTGAGTATGCAGCAACCTGGACAAACCATCCAGAGTTGTGGGTGGAGACACAGCAATGGAGGAATTCATAAATTCTGCTTTTAAATTTTCTTTTCCCACTGTACAAGCAATAGTGTGATTCAAAGTAAGGAGAATATGGTAGGTTTTTCTCCATGTACACTGGAAATGTTTTTGAATCACCTGAAATGAATCAATCAGTGTTAGCTATTATAGCACCAAAAGTCATGATTATACATGATTTATCTTATAGTTAATGCTGTATCTTGGAGTGAGGGGAAAGAAAAAGAGATGCTTTTCTCTGTCTATGGGAAACTAGCTGATATAAGACAAATGATCTTGTCAAGAAAAAAAGCAGGTGCTAAGAGAGTAGTTCAATGACAGTAGTGCCGTTAGCATGCACAAGAACCTGGGTTCCACCTCTAGCATCAAGCAAAACAATGAACAATTAGCAAAACTAGAACAAAGAAAAATAAAATTTTATATGTGAAACTGTCAGAGAGCTACAGAGACTAGAGGACTATTGGGGCCAACTTTGTTGAAAAGAGTAAAATGGTAAGAAGGATCCTATATTTCCCCCGTTTTTGTGATATGCTTTTTAATTTTTAAACTAATCAACAAGCTTATATATTTGCTTTAATTTACACAGTAGCTTCAAAATTTTGCAGTCTTAATATTATCATCATTATAATTCTAGAATTATTGAAATTTCAACTTACATTCTTCTGCATAAATACTGCCAAGGGGGTTTTTAATATCAAAAATCATAGTAAATTCACAAGGAATATACTTCCAAAAAATGGGAGCTTGAAATTGACAGAGTAGTTGCAAAAACTTTTCTTCATATTAGCATTTCTTGAAAAAATTTAATCAAAAGTAAAATTTCTTAGTGAGACAGTTTATACATATGAGTAAAGCAAGTGATATCATGTCTAAAACTTAAGTCAATGTAAGCTTGAATTTTCCCCACCATGTATTTTATGGAACTGCTCTGCATAGAGAAGATAAGATTATCTCAATGGCAAGAGGAATGAAACTAATCCTTATTGACACTGTGTATCTGTTGTGAATAAAGCTGTTGATGCTGTCTTCTACATTCCTGATTTTCCAAATGCTGTTTAACAAAATCTTGCATTTTCTAAGAAAAGTATCTTATTCAATTTCTCAGTAAGTACATTTTTAAAAGAAGTCTGATTATGCTAACATAGTACCTCAACAGATATATGATTTAATTATGTAATTATGACACACTGATTATTTTTCTGCTTGATGAAAAAAATGCAGGCAGGAAAATTTAAGGTTGTACATATCTATATCTTCTGTATGAGATGTATTCATTTAAAAGCTTCATAAGAGATCTCCAGCAGTGTACTTTTCTCATTATGATTTGTTACAAGATGTAACTCAAATTGACATGCTACTGCAGCAATATGTCAGGCTTAGAGAATTTTGAAAGGAAATGTTCTTGTCCAAAGGGCTAATAGTTGGAGAAGCTGAAAATATAGGCTTTGCAAGGATTGAGAAATTCGTATTTTTACGTTTGTAACAAAATAATAAACTCAATAGTTCTGATACATTAGCTATTAGTAAATTATTTACCATTTTATATTTGGTAGGTAGTATTTTCAGATAATGTCAAACATTAATTTGTTTAGACTAATTACAAATGCACTTCAATAGTCTCTAGAACCTTGAAGCTTGTGATTATACCTACTGTTGATTTTATTTATCTATTTATTTGGTACCAGGGATGGAACTCATGACCTTGGGCTTGCCAGGCAGGCACTTATGCCTCTGAGCTAAATCCCCGTCTCCGTATTGTTGACTTTATACTCTATGTGTGAGTTACTTTTCTCCTGCTGCTGAGATGAAGTAACAAAATTAGGGAAGGAAAGGTTTGTGTAGTTCAAGTTTGTGGAGGTTTCCATCTAAAATCAGCAGGGTCCAAAGCAGGGAGGAGCAGCACCGGGGCAACACTTCAGGGCAGCAGAAGACAGCAAAGCAACAAGAGCGAAAAAGAGGGGAAGAATAGGCCTTTTCCTCCCTTGTATCAGCAGGCTTCCCCAACTCACCCCACCCTGCATCCTTGTGGGGTGACCGTAGCACTCATACCAGCTCTGAGACTTCCTCTTGCACAAGATGAGAATGTTTACAAAATGAAGACCCTAGCCCCCTGCTGACTGGCTTAAACTTCTCAAATTGACACAATATATAAACTATTATGCTCTAGAAGGCCTTCTGCCTAACTGACCTTTTTGTTTTTGTTAAATATACACTAGACATATGTCTGCGTAATGAAGTATACAATAATAAAAAGCTTCAATGCACTGCAATTAGAAATTTCTTGTATACAAACAAAATTCACCTTTTCTGCTATGAAGTTCAGTTTTGTTAGTTATAGCCAGCTTGTAAAACAAAATAATAATCTGGCTGGAGTGAATCTGAGCAAAACATTTTCCTTAATGTTTCTTAGTTTCACAGAAAACTGGGACCCAGAGAAATTTACACTCATCCAAGTTTTCATCACAGTGTATGAAAGACAAAAAAATTCTGAAATTCAGCTTCCCACATGTCTGTGTATGAACTGTACTCTTTACTGTGGGACAAAGATGTCAGTGACAAGGAAGAAGAAAACTTTTATTGTAAATCATGTGTTTCTGAAGAAGCATTTAAAGTTACTATGAGAAAGGACTAGAGGACTAGATGGAAAGGTCTGAAAAGCATCTTCAACTCTACTTTTCTTTTTTTGCCTAGAACAAGTCACTTTACAACTGTACACCTGTTTCAAGTTTTGCTTTTCTTCCTTTTTAAAGTTGAAAGAATTAAATAAAGAACCGTATTTGAAAGCTCCTTGAAATCTGTAGAAGACTAAAAGTATAATGCGTTATTGATTTTCACCATTTCCAAAGTTACACATGACTGATTTGGTAAATGTGAAACCAAGCAACAGCTGTAGCAATTAATCTCAGTTTCCTAATGTGTAAAATGTGTGTATATTAAACTTATATTGGCGACGTTTCATTTTACACTTTATAGCTTTTCAAAACAGAATTTTTTTTCAGTCCTATTAAAGCATCTTACAATGATACTTACTAACAAGCAGGCTAAGAAGGTATGTTTTTAATGAATAACTGTATTCATATGTGAAAATAAAGCCAAACATTGCTTTATATTTTTTATAGAATATGCTTTGAGCAGAAAAATAAGGTAAAGCATACAAAAGAGTACTAATTAAAAGGACTATTGTATTAATTTCTCTACCATTAAAGAAATGTCTGCATAACATAGTGGAAGAAAATAAAATCTATAATAAATTACAGTGATTTAATAACCCCCCAAATTTAAAAATATGGAGAAATGAACTCTTAGAAGTATAAATTAAAATTAATTGTGACAATTGAACACTTTGGGAAATATGTAAGAGTACACATACAATTTTACTTACAAGAACTGTTTTCTTCTGTAAATTAAAAGAGCAGAGTAAAATATAATTGTAAGTCAGTATTAGAATTATCTAATCAAAATAAAAAACAAGGCAACTGCAATAAATTCGTAATGCCATAACTGAGGCAGAGATGATGGTGTACACGGGGTTTTGCTCCTCCTTTAAAGTACATTTTTCCTTTAATCTTTTTCCCTCTTTTTTTCTCCTTCCATTCTTGCATCGCATACCTTTTTCTGACATTCAGAACTTTCTTATTCTTCTAAAGAATCTACTTATACCATTACTAGTGTTTTTCAGGGTTTTCCTAAGAGAAACTAGGTAGAATGCCCAGGGTGTTTCAGAAGATAAATAATACAATATGATTAGATACATATCTTCTCTATCCTGGACGAGGAAGCCATCTAAATAGAAAGTGAAAGAGCATACATAACTACCTAGAAGCCTACCAAACACAAATATGTATTATTCTCATTCATTTGAAAAATTAAACTTGCTTCAACACCTCATTTATTATCATGTCTTCATTCATGCCGAGACTGATGTCTAAACCAAACATAATGAAAAACATTTTCACAATAAAACCTTTTAACCACTTTACTACAACAGAATACTAGAAATATTTGTTCTGTAAATGTTTCCTTTTAATAAAAAATTTATAACACTGAGAACTCAAAGTGTTATAATTGGAGGTATTGTAATTATTTAATATACAGAAAAGAAGGCATATAGTAGGATAAAATGAAAGCAACATAAAATCATTTGGCCATTTTATTGGATTAAAAGATCCAAAATGAAACAGAGTATATCCCAGTGTGGAAAATAAAAAGCAATTAAGTTGTGTATTTTAAGAATCCTTATATATTTCTCCAATATAAGTATATGAGTAGAATAAAATCTGTAAAAAAAGTTATCTTTGATAATTGAAATTAAAATGTCTGAAGGATACAAACTCCAAAAAAAAAAAAAAAAACAAAACCCAATAGAAGGCAGCATACATATTTCTCTTTTAATGTCAATATTTGCCATTTCTATATGTCATTTACTTTTATAGATCATGGAGAAACATGTTCTTTTACCATCTTCTGCTTATTATTTAGTTGAAGCCCAGGTACTGTGATGTTACATATTAACTCGTAGATTTGTTATAGAATACCAGCCCAATGGTTATGATTTCATTGCCATGTAAGTCATTAGCCAAATTTGCAGTCTAATTAGAAATCATATTCTTACATCAATCACCTGCTCTTATTCCTTCTACTCATCTTTCTGTGCTAAAAATTCTCTAACTTCTCAAGGGTTGTAGACACCAGCTTTACTATACGTGTGATTTGTTCATTAATGAGCTGTAAGTCTTTTATGGATGTTTACAGTTATTCCTAAGTGCTGCTAAGTAGTCCTCTCCTCTCCTCTCCTCTCCTCTCCTCTCCTCTCCTCTCCTCTCCTCTCCTTTCCCCTTCCCTTTCCCACGCCCTGTCTTCTCCT
>PVJX010029843.1:0-10255 GCA_004027295.1 Dolichotis patagonum | reverse complement strand
TCTGCCTTTCCCTCCCCTCATTCTGTTTTTGTTTTAGGTCTTTAATCAGGCTTGATTTTTATAATCTGAGTAATTTCCATTGACACAATGAAGATCTACATTTTTTTGTCAGATGGGAGATGTTCACTTATTTTATTGATTAGTTCTTTGTTATATTTGTGTTCTGTTTTATTTATGAGTTTAAATCAATCAACAAAACATGTTTTTACCTGCTAGAGATAAGGAAACCCTTTCAGATTTGTAACTGTGAAGTTTTTCTTACATTTATCACTGTATTTATTGAAGTTTCTGGGTCTGAGATTGAAGATTGGTCTTTGCACACACTAAGAGTGTGCTCAAACACTGAGCCATAACCCCAGATCCACCATTTATTAACTTTTGACTTTGATTGAAGAGATGAACCTATAGGTTCTATGTCTGTGTTTATGCTGAGAGATATATACATACCACTTGCTATGGGTTCGAAATAATTTTCTCTCTACAGAATATATCAATAAATTAAATTATATTATTAAATTTAAGGAGTTTGTTTTAAATTATTTAGAGATTAAACAAAGTAATATAAAGTGAACCTTAATAAATTCAAAAACCCCAAGGGAAACAAACATACCTTACATTTAAAATTCTAAACATTCTAATATTTGAAGAGTGAATAACAATGGTATTCTGCATGGTTTTAGATATATGAACTTAAAATAATTTCTAATATGTTTACTTAATTTGAAGACTTGGACTGTTATGTATTAGATCAATTAATAAATAATGTCTGGATGCCTGGTTATATATTAATGATGGAATATTGAATATACAGATGTTCCTACTACTGTAATACATATAATCACATATAACTAAGATGGTATGTATGAGTTATATAGAAATTGTATTATATATACATATTTTCTCTAATTTGTGTTGCTATGATCCAGTACCACTCACCAAGTACACTTAGTAACTTAGTGAGTAACTTACTGATGACAAAAGTTTGTTTAACTCCCATTTCTGGAGGCTGGGAATTCCAAGAGCATGGTACCAGTCCTGCTGAGGGCTTTCTTCTTGCATCATACATGACAGAGGGTATCACACAGCAAGATGGAGCAAGTAAGCCTTAGAGAGCTCGCTTTTATAATGTGCTACTTCTGTGATAAACCATAAGTGCACAGATCCATGACTTCACCAATAGATTAATCCAGTCACCAAATCAGAGCACTGATAACCTGATAAGGTCCCTGATAAGATCACTTGTCAACACCCTGCCACACTGGATATTGAGTTTTCAACACAAACACTTTGAAGAACACTCGTACAAATTCTAGTGCATATGCATGTCTGTATTTCTCCTTCTTCTTTTTCTTAATATTTCACAAAGTGGCTGTACCTTAGGTCAAGTTAATGAACATGTCTATTCAGCCACTTTAAGAATGACTAATAGGGACATAGCAATCTGCTGAGGACACATAGCAATCTGTTGAGGACCATTGCTGTGCTAATGAGCCTTTGCTGTCTGCCAGGGCATTCTGCCCTTGACACTTATCAGTCTTACCCATTTTCCTGTTTTCTCTTTGTCAGAGAAGTCACATTGACTAAAAGTTGTAAGTAAGATTGATGATTACACAAGGAAAGTAATCACGAAAACAGCTATGTTTATCAAACAATTTCTTTTTTTGAAGAGATAAACAGAGGAGCTTTTGTCTTAAACACCTCTGGTCATTTCAGAATACATAGAAGTCAAGTAAAATGAACATTTTGTTTTAGCCAGTTTCAGAAAGTTTCTGAGAAATTAATTTTATTTGTCCTAGAAAGAAATTTTCTAAAATAGGATTCTAAGATGAAATGAAGCATGTTAAAATATTTTAAATCCAGCAAAATTTTACTTTGATGGGTCTACCAATGTATAAATGCACTTATAATTTCTATATTGACACATTTGCAGAACTGAATATTTTATCTATAAAAAGACTCTTGAAATATTTAGTACTTTCTTAATAAAAAGGTTTAAATTAGTTATACCCAGTCAGTTGAGCTATTGTGCTTCATCAAAATAACAGCATTATTCTCAGGCCCTTGTGTTTTAAACAGTGAAAAAATATTATTCATATCTAAAGGAGCAGAAGTTTAAACAGTTGTGTTACTTTCTCAATCAGTATTTACTTAAAATCTCACCTTCCCAATTTGATTAATTCTCCTTAGGAATCCATAAAATTTTATAATCAAGTGACCAAATCTGCAACTTTAATCCATTTTATTGTAGTTTCACCAAATCCAACCATTAATTTACACGAGAAAAAATTGTGTCTTTAAACTAAAAGTAAAGTTTAGGTTTCTTGAAGGATTTGTGAGGAATCATAAAGATTTATTCTTTCATCTTTTCCAAAGGAAAAAAATAGATTTATTTGGCATGGTCTATATCTCCTGATTAACCTCACACTATTTAAATGGTTACTCCACGGAAAGAAATTTTAATCCAAAGCATGATTTCATACAAGTAAACAGTGAAAAATTTAAATAGCCCAGAAGCTGTACAGTTTACCAAGTGAATTTGAAAGCTCTCAAGATTTATCAGTTCTCTCTCTGCCTTTAACATGTTCTTAGAGGCAACTATGATAAAATTCTTTTGAGAGGGTTAATCACTGTTCCCCACCCCACAACTTTCCTCTTCTCTAACCTGAGTGACATCATTGATTTCCTAAACTCATCACTTTCATTTGGAATCTACATATGATTTCTGTTTCCATCTTATGTTTGACTGAGGCTTTGTTTTATGTTTTTGTCTCCAAAAAAGGAAGTTGTTGGGGACCAGAAATTCACAGTGGTTAATTCTGCATACTTCCCTAAGTGATAAAGGGAGGCATTGGTGTGTCAGTGTCACTCTTTTGAGATTTACCTTTAACTCTTTAGTAATAGGCCATCTTCTCCCATCCACTAAGACTAAACTAAATCCACTAAATTTAAAAAAAAACACTCCAGGACAAGATTGTGCTTAACATAAAATCACTTCTGCCGTCTTGAGTCAGATGATTATCTGTTGCCTGCTGAGTCATGGACCCCTGAGTCTTCCTTGGACCTTGAATCTTCTGCTAGTCCCTTCTATCATTGTACATACCCAATAAATAGAGGCTGGTTTGGAGTGGCTGGCTTTGCCTCTACCCATCCTGAAGCATTCACTTCCCAGCCCCACTTCATGCATTACTAAATGTGTCTTTGTTTCTTATTTCCTCGTTTCACTGTATCCCTCACACGGGCAGTTGGGGATCTTGGCCAGGTACCCAATACTTGGGGCCCTAGCACAACAATCTCATTAGGTCTGATAGGGATGACCTACCAGAGCGGAAAGAAGAGGACATGACAAGGCGAGAAGGATGCCCTGAAACAAATTGGGGGTTGTTCAGATAGAAAGTGGGAAGTAAACCACTTGATGCCATGGAAAGTTTTCTATAGCTGGTCAAATGGCAATCCAGAGAGCTGCAGAATTTTACCCAATTCTTGCATAAGCTGCTTAAGCAAGTGGGAACTCAAGTCACTATGGGCATCCTAATTGAAATGGTGCATCAAATTATTAAATTTAATCCTTGGTTTCCACAGGTGAGAACCTGAGATTTAGAAGATTGAGATGGGATCAATGAAAATTTAAAAAGAGCTCATAGCAGTGGTGAAAAAATGTCATCAAAAACATTGCCCTTTCTGGTGTTAGTAATGTTACAGGCCGCTGAGCCAGTTAGAAATACTATAGGCAGTCAGACAGGGCTAGGCCCTCGAGGAAGCAGGCACAGAGGCACAGATATCTGATGACCTTCGAGGGGACACACACCTCTTGCTATGGGCCAGATCTCAAGACAGAAGGCAAAACAAATGCAACCACACCTGTAAATGTAACCCTTAGGGATTAAATCTGGATCACTTTGAGAAGCCAAGAGTTACCATCCCAATCCCCTATAGGAGGAGTCACTGATCTCTAAGAATGCCCGCTTTCTACATGGCTCACGTCCCCATTTGTCTCCAATGTAATCAATTTCACCTAAACTATTGATCTTATTGGCTAACTAGAGTTATGTCCCACCTTATGCCCATCTGCTTTGTGAGTTCCCAGTCTTCCCCTGCCTTGAACCCATGGTTTTACTCTATAAAAGCCCCTGGAAAAGACAGAGTCCTGGGCAACCCACTCAGGGCCCCTTCTGTCTCTCTTCAGACAGAAGCTTTCTTTCTCCCAATAAATATATTCTACTCTTCACCTCCGTTGTTCCTAAAATTCATTCTTCCATTTTAGAGAATACAAGCTCGTACTGGATATAGTAGGTCAGGAGTTTCATTCCCCTATATCAGTAAGAATCCTTAAACTCCACACAGCTAAAGCATCAATGCTAGAGCAAATTGGGGAGGATGATGATAGAAAAGAAAGTCAGGTGGAAAGAAGAACCAAAAATCACAGCAGAAAAAAGCATCCATACATGAGAAGATAAAATCTCTAGTTGCTTCCCCTATAATCAGGGAAGAACTAATGGTACCATGTGGAAAATGGGGAAATTCCAGGGCCCAACATCTTCAGGCCCTACAGGTCAAAACTGCCTGTGGCTCATAGATCAAATTACCAGGCAGCAGTCCAAGAAGCAGCTAAGCAGGGAAAAATTCTTGGGCTTCTCTGCTTTTCAGTGATCTACATACCTGACCCAAATAATCAGAATCACCTGATGGCAAAACACCAGATTTTTCACTGTAAGTTGTTAAAGGGATTAAAACACAGAGGAAAGACTAATTGAGCTCAAGGGCCTTTTACCTTGGGGATGTTAGATTCTATTGTGGAGACTCATCACTTAATGCCTAATGATGTAAAGCCTCTGTCTCCTACTCAGTTCTTACATTTTAATGCTCAACTGCAAATGTAAGCTAAGGATCCGGTTGAAAGAAATAGACAGGATGATAGGGTTAATACAAATGCAGACATGTTATTGGGAAGAGGACAGTCTGCAGATGTAACCCAACAGCTGTGGTGTACCAGTGAGACTTTCGAAGCAATACGACATGTAATGAAAGAGCCTGGCTTACTGTGCCTGAGGAAGGGGCTGCTGTTCAGACTTCTCTTCATATCTTACAAGGGCCGAGAGAAACTTGCGCGTAGTTCATGGCCCGAGTACAAGAAGCCATACACAGAAAAAACCCTCAGACCCAAGTGGCGGACATACTTATTCTTCAGCTTGTTTATGACAGTGCCAACCAAGACTCTAAACAAGCTTTGGCCACCATATGAGCTTCTAACGATTTAAACAGTTACACTAATCTTGTCAGGATATCAGTTCGAAAACTTAGGGGGTCTGTGTCAACTCAAACTATGCTGGCTTCTACAAAACAAGGTAAAAACAACCATGTTAAAAATGTTACATGTTTTAATTTTGGTAATTTCAGTTTTAATTTTGGTTTAATTTTAATCTTCGCTGTCAATGTATGTTTGTAAGCCAAGGTAGTAACTCCAATACCTCTGGAACTTCCATTAACTCCAGTCTGGGAAGTAATGAGGCTGAACTGAGTCTTTGTCCACCGTGTGAAAAGGGTAATCTTTGGGTTAGACATTGTCAGTCTAAATATCACAGAGATGGAACTCCCCTGTCAGGAAACAGGAAGAGAGCTCAACCCTGGGGCCTCAAAGAATTAGTGGTGACCCCAATTGGGAATCAAGCTCCCAATCAGAATTCCAATCAAAATCTCCATCAGATTTATCCAGTTCAGACCTGACAGCAGGCTTAGATTCCTGGAGGAACATTTCCATACTCACTCAAGGAACTGGGGAGAGCACAGGATTAGATCTACCAGCCTCCCAAAAGGTAAATCTTATTGGGATAAGTGAATTGACATTCCCACTGGCGTTTGGGGAACTCTGCCTAAAAATACTGTTGGATTAATTATGAGAAAAGCCTCTTTAAATTTAAAATGTGTTATTATTATACCTAGTATCATTGACAAAGATTATGAAAATGAGATTCATGTCTTTGTACAGACAATGGATATTTGAGTAATTAAGCTTGGAGAATATATTGCTCAATACATAATATTACCATACCTGCATCTGGTGATGCTTATTTTAGAAAGGGCCCTTGGTTAGGACAAAGAATGGGAGAAACTTCAAAAAGAGAACTTATTTTATACAAAAGCTGGCAGAGGAGTGATCTATGTGCTCCATTAAAATTAATGGAAGAAACTTTCAAGGTCTGTTAGATACAGCTGCTTATCTATCCATAATCTTATCTCTCCAATGTCCCACTTCCTAGTCTGATAAGCCTGGTCTGATAAACCAGTTTCTGTTTGTTATTCCAAAAAAATCTGGTAAATGAAGATCATTACAGGATTTGAGCAATTAATGCTCATTTGCAAGCAGTGGGGGCTTTAAACTCGGGTTTCCATCTGCCACTGCTGTGCTTAGGAAGTGACCCCTAATTGTCATAGATCTCAGAAACTGCTTCTTTATAATTCCCTTACATCCTTCTGATCATCAGTAGTTTGCTTTTTCTGTACTTAGTGCAAACTTAAAGAATCCCCTGAAAGATATCAATGGGTCTCTTCTGCAAGGGATGGGGATTTAGCTCAGTGGCTTAAGCGCCTGCCTGGCAAGTGCAAGGTCTTGAGTTCAATCCCCGGTACCAAAAAAAGAAAAATAGTCTGATCTTGTGTCAACATGTTGTAGGACAAGCCTTGCAAAATGCCAAACAACAATTCCCTCAAGTGCATATCACCCAAGACAAGGACAATATTTTATTAGCAACTAATTCAAAATCTCATTTATAAGACATTTTTGCCTTATTGGAAGAGATTTAAAGGCTTTGGGCCTTTGCATAGCTCCTGAGCAGGTAAGGATTTCCAGCCCTTATTATTGTTTAGGAACTTTTTTAGAGGACTGGCAGGAGACCTCAGAAAATCAAAGTATGACAAGATCTGCTGTTGACTTTGAATGATTTCCAGAAGTTGTTAGGAGGCATTAATTGGATCCTCCATAAACTAGGAATAACTGCTCATCAATTGAAACAGCTTTAGGAAACCCTGCAGGGTGGTCCTCAGATTGACTCTCCATGCATGCACCTTGGTCATGGAGGTCCCTCAGGGGCTACAGTTAGTAAAATGAATGCTGCACCAAAGCCAGTTGTATCTTGTTAACATCCAGCATCCTTTTATCCCATATATACTCAAAATTCCACATTCTCCTACAGGGTTATTCGGTCAATTCTATGATAATCCCCTATTCCTCATAGAATGGCTTGGTTTTCCTAATCAACTGGAAAACAAAATTGTGTACTGAACAAATGGTTAAAATTATTAAAAATGGAAGAACTCATTCCACTTAGCTTTTCGCTGTTGATCCCTCTAAATATTTTTATCCATAAATATTTTTATCCATAGATCTGAATCAAAATGCTGTATTATGACAACAAGCTATACATTGGCAGGTGGCTTTTGCAGACTTGGTTGGACAGGTTGACAATCATTTTCCTAATGACCCTCTTTTCCAATTCTTTCTTAAGCACCCTTGCAGTTTACCTAGAATAACCCAACTAAAGCCCATTTCTGATGCACCTACGTTTTTCACAGACAGCTTCTCTGTCTGGGGCAACTCTTCAAGGCAGCAGCCAGAACAAAGGGGGGAAAAGCAAGCCTGTTTTTCTCCCTTCTATTGTACACAGCCCACCCCGACCCCCATGCTCCAGGGTGGGTGTAGCACTCACAAAATCTCCGAACCCTCTTCTTGCATAGAATGAGGATATTTACAAAGTAAGAATCCTGGCTTCCCATTGAGTCTTAGTTAAACTTTTAACCTTCTCAAACTGACACAGTGTATCAACCATAACACTGGACCTCTGGCTTACAGTAATCAACAGACTGATTCTTTAATTGCTTTTTTTTCCTGTTTTGATCTCACTAAACAATCACATGGGTGTTACCACTGAAACAGGAAAATTTAAACAAAAGAATTTCAATGGTCACAATTACAGGCTAGAAATATTGTTCCCTCTTGCCCTATTTGTCAACAAATCCCTCATCCAGTACCTCCCTAAGGTATCAATTCTAGGAGGCTCAAACAAAATTAAATTTGGTAAATCGCTGCTACTCACATTCTCCTTTTTAGGCGCTGGCAGTAGGTTCACATTTCCATTGAGATCCATTGCCATTTATTGCATATTTGTGATTCTGGAGGAAAAAAGCACATGTTCAAAATTGTTTATCTGTTTTTGCCACTGTGGGAGTATCAAAAACTATGAAAATAGATAATGGTCCGTCTTATACTAGCAAAATATTATCTTCCCTTTTTTCAGCTCCAGAATATTAAACATCCATGGACATTCTGATAATTGACAAGGCCAAGCTATATAAAAAAGGACCCATATAACACTCAAAAATCAATTAAATAAAGGAAAGAGGAATACAATTTCCTTCACAAGCTCAACTGGACCAGGCCCATCTTCACCTTAAAATTTGTTAAATCCATGGACAGAAAGCAACTGCACTGCAGCTGAATTGCATTGGCACTGTGCACCAAACTTCCACATGGTCAGGTCCTACGAAAGATACACAGACAGGTAAATGGGACGCTCTTCACTGTTAATAACCCGGGGATGAAGATATGCTTGTATTTTAACAAGAGACAGATTGCCATTATGGCTACCTTCCAAGAATATGCAACCTTGGAAGATGAAAGTCCTCATGGTGGCACTGGTTGACCATCCTGCCAGTCAGACCTCTGACAAGGACTTTGTGTAGATGAATCTCATAGATCAGCTGGCAGCAACTCCAACTCCACCAATGATGGAGGCCAAACCAATTATGAATAAAAGCCTGGAGAAGATAATCCAAGGCACTGGTAGACCATTAGGGTCTGGCACAGACTCCTGACAGTATGTTTGTTGCTATGAGGACTATCATAGCTTCAGTAGTATGTATACCCCCAGTATGAGATAGAAGATTGGGCTTACGCCTCCAAACCCCCTTACTTAGACTAATTACTTGTATGGATCTCCCATCTGAAATGTATCATGAAACTGTCAATTACTAATGAAGTTGATAACAGACCCAGCCATCTCTGTGGACATGAAAGATAAAGCAATTTTTAATTATACTTCTTATTTTAATTACCCTCCTCTGTGTGTGGAAGATGTTTCCACACAGTCTGATTATTGTGATGCTACTTCATCTCAGACCTGACTCACCTATGCTCCTGAAAACTTTATTATGTTAACCCTGGGGTCTACATTCTATATAATTGTTGGGAAAAAGTCACTTCATAATTAAATTGTGATTAAGGTTTGTTCAAAGCCTAGTGTCTTGCCATGCAGGTTAGCCACTATTCTCAGAGACAATCTCTTTGTACACCCAAATCTTGCCTGCTTAACCCTAGATGTAGTTAAAATTGCCCTTCACAGTCTGTCCCATTAAAAGCAAAAGTTACATGTGGCTATCAAAACTGCAGTGAGTAAGATGTACAGCTGGATATTCTAATCTGATAAGTCAACAGTTGAGAGCCCATCTCAACAACTGTCTGCTTCCACAGAAGTAAAATGTTTCATTCCTTCTGATTCCTATTAAAAATGATCTCTGCTAATTGACCTACAAAATGTTTTGACTAGTCTATGTATAGTTACAAACTTAAAAACTATAAAATAATTATTATATTTCAAACTGATCAGTTATATTTGGGTGTACTATGATTTTATAAGCAAATTATCTTATCTGATTTATTTGTCTGCCCAATCTGTAAGTAGCTGTTTTCTTCAAGCTCAAAAGTTGTTTTTCTTTTTTCTTTTTTTTTGTATTTTTAGATTTTTGACACATTTGTCTGTAAATTAAATCAGCTTATAGATCAATGTCACCTAATTTAAAGGCATACTTCCATCCAACTTGCTAGTTGGTCAAAATGAAGTTGAAATTAGTTTTATAAATGTAACGTATATTGTTTATGTACTATGACTCAAACATCTTTGATCAATGTTATATGTACTATGTTATATGTGAAGTGTTATGATCTGGTTTGTACAATGTTATATGTACAATGTTATATGTGAAGTGTTATGATCTGGTTTTCATAGGTCATCAGAAATTTGTTAAGGTAATTAAATGGAGATTCTTCAGATTTGGAAGAACTGTTAGGACTCCAATTGATGACTAAGTAAACAACTATTTGGAAATATTTCTCCAATGCTTGTTCATTAATGGAAAGCCCCCAAAATCTCCACAGTCTTATGGGAGACACCTCAATAAATGTTGTTCACAATATACTATAGTGATA
>PVJX010029842.1:0-22577 GCA_004027295.1 Dolichotis patagonum | reverse complement strand
TCTCACTGTTTGAATGTCTACTTTACATGCTTTAACTTTGTAATTTGAACAACTATTTCCAAGAAGTCAGTATGTAATTAGTCAAGTAATAATTTCTTAGGTTTTATTGTTGTACTTTTCCTTTTTTCCTTGGAATACTGTATGGTTGCTACCCTTTATTCTGTTTTATTTTGTTTTTTCCTCTTTAAATAAAATTATTTAAAAAAAAAAAGAAATATGCAGTATAGCCAAAGGGCTGTTATTCCTAACCAACAATGATTGTTTTACAAGTTGAATCCCTACAGAGTTTTTTTTTCCCTACAGAGTTTTAACAGATGACAATTATAAAGTTTTACTGAGAAAACTTGAGATTTAGAGCCACACATAGTATCTTAGCATGACAATCATGATATTATTGAAACACATTTAAATGCCTATTTTAGTATACAATAGCCTTTTTTTTAGTCATCTTCATCTAGTATACAAAGAAGCTCTCGCTAATTTGTTGTCTTTCAATAGGGTGTCATTGAGGAAGCATGTGACATTCTTTGGACTGCTCAGTGTGTCTCTCAGTATAATGACACATATATAATATGCAAATCACATAAGCTTCTTTTAAAAACTATTACTTGACTGATGGTCTCCTGCTGGTTTGACATGTGCCTCTTATCACAAGTAACTGGAGCACAAGAAAAAGCCATATATCTGAGTTTAAAAGAAAAAGGTTGTTACCATAAACAATCCTAGTTTTACATATTTGAAGACCCATATACCCAGAAGACAGGAGTGCATTTTATACATCATGAAATTAGCAATAATGAGTATCACAGATAAATGGAAACCCTTGTCTCTTGATTTAGTTTTATAGCAAGATTATCTTTTAATAAGAAAGCCTTATTGTTTTACCCACAGAAAACTTAACTTTTTGATGATAACCCATGTAAGCATATTACAATAATATATTTAGCAATGTTTATTGGGATGTGTTCTCTATAAATTTGTGGAAATTATAGAAATCCCATTAATGAATAAAGACTGGAATAAATGTTTCCAGACAGCTTCTCCTTTATTCACCTAAGGGAGCTTTTCCTTATTCACCTAGAAGAGTTTCCCCAAGACTAAGGATTCCCCTTTTAATTATCTTAACAAATTTTTCAGATGACCTATGAGAACCAGATCATAGCAATTAACACATTATTCTCAATCAATGAAAGATGACTAAATTGTACACAGATGACAATGTATTATGTTTATAAAACCAGTCATTTTGATTTGCTGGCAACCTGGGTAGAAAAATGGCTTGAATTCTAGTGACACTTATCTATAAGCAACTTAAGTTGTAGACATATTTTAAAAATCAAAAAAAAAAAAGAAAAAAATTGTTGATCTCAAACAAAACAGCTGTAGACATTGCAATGGGTCACAAATGCAACAGACAAAAACAGACACATATAAGTCAGTTGTTAATAGGCCAGAGTCACTCAGATGTATTTGGCCAAATTAAATTACAATAACATTTGTACAGCTTTTAGCTTTGTAATTATAAATAGACTAGTCAGAACTTTTTATAGGTCAATTAACAGAGATCTTGTGTAATAAGACTCAGCAGAAATAAATTTTTTTCCACCTGTGAAAGCAAAGACATTTATTTTAAGACAGGACCTAGGCTGATGGTTTGTCTGACTGGATTACCAACTATCCAGGCTTCCCAGGGTTGGTTTGGTAGCCACAGCTGTTTGGCAGCCACAGCTGATAGCCAAACCTGCTATTTTGATATCCACATGTACAAGAGAGAGGCAGTCTTCTGGGGACTGAGGATACAGCTATTCCTTAATACCTATTTTTGTTAGCTGTTGAAGAGTATGTTGGGATTTAGCTGATGAGGCGGTATCTTTTAGCAAGACATTTGTCTCTCTATTGCAGGCAAATCCATCAGTGAACAGCATTTCATCTACATATTGCAAGAGAATGACTTGCAAAATTTTAAAACAAGCCAAGTTATGGGAGAGCACTTGTCCAAAAAGATGAGACAGTTTCTTAATGCAAAGAAAATCTGAACATAAGGTAGTTCTAACCATTTTCCCTTTTTCTTATAGTATAATTCTAGTGGAAAAATAATATCCTAATCAATACTTCCCTCTACACTGTGTTTTGTCTCTAGGGAACAGGCAGGCCATGCACAGGCACTGAAAAATATTAAAGAACTCTCTCAATATATGAGAGTCAAATCCCAGTGCTTAAGAATACATTCCAAAAGTGTAAGAGAATTTGACATTGAGTTTCCCCAAAACAATAGAAAAAATAGGCCTCCCTTTTCGTCCCTAATTGGTTTTTTAAGTGCTTTCAAAATTTCCCTCAAGGTGACATGCTCCAGAGCAAGTAACTGCTATTTGGAAAGTGACTAGAAGACAGGTCAGGGTGAACTGTCCACCCTTACCAATGCACACTGCTATCTTCTCTGGAAACTCACATTCCTAACTCCAAAATATGTTTCCAAAAACACGAGCCACAATAATGGCCATGTATAAAGAAAGCAGCATTGCTGGAAAAGTTAAATCAATGATCAAGTGACCTGAGCAACTGCTTCCTAGTCTTTGAATAAGAGCGAGAAGGGGAAAGGGCAGATTGGAAGAGTTGGAGCACTTCCCAGCATGCAGAAGGGGTCACATGTAGAGATAGAGGCAAGAAATGGCTCAGAAAAATCCTGCCCTAGGCCCTAGGGCAAAGAAGTTCCCAAGACATTTGTGTTATCTACCTATTCACCTAGCAATCTCCCTTAGCAGCAGGACAATGCTTGTTGGAGTCATTGAAGCTGAACACACGTGCAGGGCTGTGGCATGGCTGGGCATGGCTGAAATGAGAATGAGGAGACACCTCAGGGGGCAAAACAGGCCACAGCTGAGGCCACCTGGAGACTTTCTGGATAGTTTTATTAGCATCATCTGTTGCTCAGATGAGTCCTTGAACCCCTTCCAAGAGTCTGCTCAGGTTTCCTGGATTTTCTACTCAACTCCTTCCTTGTTTTGAGCAAATACAGGCCACCCAGGGACAGTCCGTCAGTTGGCTATCAGAATTAGGAACTCTGCAGAGGATTTTAGTCCTCCTGGAGCCCTGAAGATCATGCTGCTTGTCTCATTGCTTTGGGCCCTCGTGCGCCCTCAATTGGGGGATTGGGGATCTAGGCACAAACCACAACAGATGCTAAATTCTACTCCACATCCACTTTATAGATTTCTTTGTCTCTATATACTTACAAAACTTGCAGGTTAAAGCCTGTGCTCCCTGTCTAGCAACCACAACTCACGCATTAGGGACAATACTTCCCTCCCTTACACACCTAATGATATAAGAATTGGAAGGGGTGGAGGGAGAAGCCAAGAGGTGGGGGCCTTTTTGAAAGTAGGAGGAGTTGAGAAAAGTGAGTAGTTTAGAAATTCTCTGCTGAAACAAATGTGCTTTGTTCCCTTAGGTATAATGCATAGGAAATAGCTCCTTCTGGGGTCACCCAGATGTTAGTTCTTTCCACTGAGTCTCAGGTGTTGGTGGCCATAAGAGCTCTCTAGGTTTCCAGGGGGAAGAACAATGAGACGTTGAAGAAAATAAAGATAGAGACAGAAATCTGGAGTCAGGTAGAGTCCTCCAGATAGGAGGAAGAGACTGCTCAACCACTGCAATGCATTTATTTATACACTTGTCATTCCACACTTAATTAACTCACTTCTTATACCATGTGTTCTCTGGGCAGGAACACCTGCTCACCTCCAGCAGTCCATGCCCTCAGGTCACTTCTCAGGTGCTACTTGCCCTTGGGACACTCCTGTTCAGGCATTTGTGCTTTCAGTTCAGTATGTGTGACCAATCACTAGCTCAGCAGCTTCTAACACTCGGGCTTCAATTTCCTGTACTTCCTGGATGAGAAATTGTGCCCAAATCACTAGCCAGAGACTTCAGCTTCATGTGAGTTTTCCTGATGGGCAAAATTCCAACATCTCATCTGATCCAGAGACAGAGTATGTATTCCTCATCTAAGATGATTTTCCTGTCTTTGGCATTCACAATTGCTCATCTCCTATGGGCTCAATCTGAAAGTCCTTACTGGTTTGATAGGAGGGAAAGGGTGAGACAGATTGGGACTAAAATCTTTTCAGAGTCTCTTTCTCTCTGCTCTTTAGAAGAAACATGCTTCCAAAAATAGGCAAAGTAAAAAGTGACCAAAAAAAGATAAAAAATGAGATCAGAAAAAAGAAAATCTTCTCTTATGCTCTTGGTGAGTTGTTGAGACAATTTGACCATGAATCATCACTCTCAGCCTGGAAAAGTGAGAATGGGGAATCTCAAGAGCTAAGACTATCTCTCAGCCAGATGAAGGTGAGTATATAACAGAAACTGAGGCAGGACAGGCTCAACCTTTCACTCCATAAGAATGGAGGGAGGATTAGGCCAGCATGTCTCAGTGAATCCTATCCTCCCAGATTGGAGGTCAGCAGCTGTACCGTCACAAATAACTGTATGAGAGAGTCCTAAAATTGTAAGAGGCACTTATATTTCCTGAATATAAACCAGATTTTGAGAGATTCAAAAGATGGTGGACCAGTAAGTAGCAGGATATGGAGCCTCTCTGAGAGAGACAGCTCGAATGCCAGAATAGAGACCCTGGAGAGACCCAAACAGAGGGAGATGAAGTCTCTCAACCCAGGAAGAAACTGAAGTGAAAAAAACTGCTCAAATATGAGTTCCTGGGGCTACCATTAGAGAATCTCTCACCAAGCCACCTAAATTCGTGCCTGAGATCAACCTGAGTGACCAAGCCCACACCAATGCAACTAGCTTGAGCGGGCCCCCAGAGTGGAGCTGAACAGCCCTGCTCATGGCTCACCCAGAACTGGCCCTGCACGTGACCCACCCAGAGGCACCGTGAATTCACTGCAGCAGCGCTGAGGTCAGAGCTTGGGGAGCCCAGCAGTTCTCGGGGACCAGCATCAACACACGGTGAGTGATGGGAGTGGGACCTTCCTGCGGCAAAGGGGCTACCAACTAGACAACATATTGGAGTTGGGCAGGACAGCCCTAACTCCATAAGGAGGTGGCTTCAGTTGGTTGTTCCCCTCACTGAGCGAATTGGTGGGATCTGCTTTGACTGGGTCACGCCCCTGGCCGGGACCCAGTGGGTCGAATTAATTCCCTGAGCACGGTACACACTAACGCAGTGAAGGCCCACGAAAGTAGACAGGCCTAGAGGGAAGGAGCCAGCACACACTGCCCTTGCTTGAACTTCAATCTCTGATAGCAGACTCCAGAGGGCATAAGCCCCTAGCCTGCGTGCACCAGAAGAACCCTAACCAACAAGAAACGGGGCTGGGAATTACACTATACACTTGCATGGAAGGAACCAAAATCATGATGAGACAGAGAAATAAGAAAAAAAACCCAGCCCCCAATCCTGAGAATATTGATCCAGGAGAGGCACATACAAAAGAGATGAGGGCAGCAAACATTCAACATCAAACATAGTGTCAGCAGACATAAAGAGATATCTTCAGGACCTCGTAAATGAGATCAAAACTGAAATATTAATTCAATTTAAACAACAGATAAGTAGATTAATAAAAGAAAGGCTGGGCACCTCTCAAGAAGACACAGACAGGGCTGAGAATTTAGCTCAGTGGCTTAAGTGCCTGCCTGGCAAGCACAAGGTCATGAGTTCAATCCCCAGTACCAAAAAAAAAAAAAAAGACACAGACAGAAGAATGGAGGAACACAAAAGGAGAGAAATGTTCAATGAAGAATATAAAAAAAACCCTAGAATTCATGAAGCAGATTCAAAGAGATTACCAGGAAACTAAAGACTCCATAGAAAGCTGGCAAAACCTCTTGAAAGAAACCAAAGATAGACTATCAAAAATTAAACACAGGCTTGCAATGTGTGATCATGAAAGGGAAGATCTCTTAACAGTAACAAGGGAGCAGGCAGTAACCATACAAAGGCTAGAGGACGATAAGAGGATCTATAACTTAAGAATAAAGCATGTGAATGAAGAAGCAGGAGTCAAAACAGAGGGATTGCAAAGGCTATTCACAGAAATTATTAAGGAAAACTTCCCAAACATAGAAAAAGGAAATGATATGCAGATGTATGAAGCATACAGAACTCCAGCCACCTACAACTAAAACAGAGCTACACCCAGACACATAATAATCAAGATCCCAGAAATTCAATATGAGAACAGAATATTAAAAGCCATCAGAGAAAAGAAACAGATCACCTATAAAGGAAAACCCATCAAAATCACGGCAGACTTCTCCACACAGGCCATCAAGTCAAGAAGAGCTTGGAGTGAAGTAATTCAAGCCCTGAAGGAGAACAACCTCCAGCCCAGATTGATGTATGCTGCAAAACTCTCTCTAGAAATTAATGGAGAAGGGCTGGGGATTTAGCTCAGTGGTTTAAGTGCCTGCCTGGCGAGCAGGAGGTTGTGAGTTCGATCCCTGGTACAAAGAAAGAAAGAAAGAAAGAAAGAAAGAGAGAAGCAAGATGCTTCCATGACAAAGAGGAACTGGAAGAATTTGTGAACTCCAACCGAACCCTACAAAAAATACTGAAGGACATTGTAGAGAGAGAGAAAAAGAATATGAGCATTTCAGAAACAGTGGAAGAGAGGCCTCAGTGAACGGGGCAGACAGTGGAGTGGAAGAGAAAAATAGACAACCAATGGCAGAAAAACAGAATAGCAGAAATAAAGCAGAGAAGATTGGCTATAATCTCTAGTATAGATGTCCTTGAAATCTTAACAGAGAGAAACACAGGCAGAGTAGATCAGGAGATAGGGTCCATTGAGATGCTCTATATAGGGAGGCAGTGGAACCCAAAATAAGCAGTGCACCCTATGGGAGTGAAAGGGGAGGAATTGTCTAAAAAAGGAAAGTGGAGGATATTGTTAATTGGGTAACAAGATTTAAAATCTACATTATTCTCATCACTCTGCTTGGGTGGATTACATGGTGTTCCAGTTTGTCTACTTACACTAGATGTGAGGACATGGTCAGCTATTCCAAAAATAAGAGGACATATTATGTTAATCATCCTTAATTTCCTATCAACTTAATCTGAAGCCCTGTATAACTTATACTGTCCTATTATGACTGATCTTATTTGAATCTGGTTTGTTAGATTGCTATTTTGTATTGACTGATTTTATTTAAATCTGTCATGATTGATAGCATTAAGTCTAAAAGTATAGGCAACTACACTGAAGATGACAAGATTCACTAAGATACTCACTCTGGTTTGATTATTACTTGCTTTTGAAGTCTTATAATGTCTCCAATGCTTCATTTTTATTAATGTTGTACACTGCTGAGACACCATGGTAAACATTGTAGATCACCTTGTATTGTGGTTTTATATGACTTTTTGCTTCATGCTTTTCTAGGAATTGTTTTGTTTTGTCTTGCTTTGTTTTGTTTTTCCCTCTAATACAGAAAGGATAGATATACATGTAGAGACTCACACATGTATAGAGCTTATAAACAGTTTATGAGAACCAACTGTATAACATATGTTGAAATGAACAACTACTTTGAAGAAAAAGAGACACTACAGTACCCAGTGTGGATTCCATAATGTCATGATGTGAAATCCAGCAAAACTATCATTCTTTGTTCAAAGTGATTTTAGCTTGTTTTGTTTTGTTTAAGTTCAACACACATGAAGGTATGGACAGCTGGTTTGAGGAGAATGAGAGACACTATGACAGCCATTCTTGGCTTCCGTGTTGTCTGGTCTTGCAGACCTGAAATGCCTTCCTCGTCCTGCTCAGATCAATTCCATACTATGTTGCTTCATGTGAATTCCCTGTATGTGACAATATGGACAACGCTTTGAAAGAAAACAAGAGTCAGTATGATAGAGAGTGAATATCTCCAATTATCTAGCTTTGAAATTTATGTCTCTTACATTGCTTTTTTGTGATCTGCTTTGTTCTGTTTTGTTGTGTTTAATTTTACCCTTTTGATATAATTGCATGTATATCTGAGTGGGTAAGATGAATGACCATATTGCTGTTTTTGTCAGATCGTGGAGCAGAACTGTTAACAGTCTCACTGTTTGAATGTCTACTTTACATGTTTTAACTTTGTAATTTGAACAACTATTTCTAAGATGTCAATATGTAATTTGTCAAGTAATAATTTCTTAGGTTTTTTTGTTGTTGTTGTCCTTTTCCTTTTTTCCTTGGAACTCTATATTGTTGCTACCCTTTATTCTGTTTTTTTTTCTCTTTAAATAAAATTTTTAAAAAATTTTTAAAAAACTAGATTTCATAAAATGATCCACTTACAGTATTTTATAAATTTTCATTTGGGTTAGTATTTGAGTACACTATGGGACACTCTAACATTACTTTTCCCTAGCACGCTAAGACAATAATCACAACAGTCAAAACAAGTCAAGCAGGTCAAGCCAAGAACACCAGTAAATTCATCAACTAGTAAGTCCATACACAAAACAAGGATATAGGACCGGCCCTGCAAAATTAAAGGTCCCATCAAAGAAACATCCTAATTGTCCCTGGATCTCAACTTAAATTTACTATCATTTGACAAAAAGCAAGGCATAAAATGATGAGTGTTAAAGACAAGGCATAAGCAACTGGCAAATAAGAATGGAAATTTGTGATTACCTAAATGAATCACCATCCAGAATCCATGAAACAAAATCATACTCTAACCGCCTTCTAATTATATTGCTGGAGCCTTCAAAATGATAATCAGTAAAAAATGTGACTCCCAATCTACTAGATGTCAAACTGAAAGAGTTTTGCCCTAGAATAAATTACTATAAGGTGATGGAGCTGGCCTACCACTTCCTGCTTGTTCCTCAGCCTTAATTGCAACTCCCCTTCCTGTTTGCACATGAAGAAAATTCCAGTCAGCTCCTTGCAGGTAATCAATGCCCGCCTTAAGCACCACCCCTGCTCAAAGGTTACATATGTCCCATACCCCCATGTTCTGGTCAAAGGAGACAGCCCAGCCACCATGGGTTGTATGCTACTTTCCACGTCCTCATCTCAATAAACTTGTTTTGTACTTTTACTTCTCTATTGCGCCAGAGAACTCTTTCACAAACAAGCCAGTCACAGAATGAATTCTAAGAAAAAATGGAGGTTAAGAGTAGGGAATTTCACTGGGGAATAGGAGCAGCTCTTGAGAGACAGGAGGGGTCCTGAATGAGTTGACCTACATGCATTTAATGCATCTGATCTTTTTGTATCCTGTTACCCACCTTCTCCCTGTCCTCCAAGGAATTTTTTTCAAGTGAGGTCATTCAGAGATGACAGCTGAGAGCCACTTCAGGAAGTGGGGAGAGTAGGTCCTTCTTTTCTCAAGAGGGATCAAGTAGTTTCACCTACTCATTAACAAAGGAGAGAGCAGAACTGTGTCATCACAAGCCCTTTCCTTTGTCATCAAGTCACTGCCTGACAGAAGGGCTCATGTCCACGTCATCTCCACGCTTGGCACTCCAAGGCACTGTGACATACCTGGTAGGCTTCAAGGCTAAAGATTGCGTAAGAGCCCAGCTGCAGGCCTGCAGGTAAGACTGACTTCCTCTTACCTCACCCAGAAAGAACAGAACTCACTTCTGGCCACAGGCTGGATGATCCTTCCCTCAGTCTTCAAAATATGATGTGATCTCACTTCACTCTCTCGCCCACCCATTCCCACTGACCTAGTCCTCTCATGTCACCCAGAATCTAGCACTTACACAACACAGAATTTTATGGAAATTAGTAATAATTTTCCACAAAGAAGGTGAGACTCGATGCCATGGATTATCTCATCAGGGTATACCAAGTTGTTAGAAGAAGAGGTGGGACTGAACCAGGGTCTCCTGACTCTCAGCTACTGGTATTGAGTGTCATGCAGGAACCATGGCAGCAAGCAATTCTTGATCTGGTACCATACCCTCTGTGCTGGTCTCTCTGCCCAGCCTCAGGTGTTTCTCAATGAGTACCAATTCTTCCTCCCACCTGCAAAGCTCTTCTTCCCCTTTGCTTTATTTCTTGCTCATTCTTCTGATTGCTCCCTAGACCACCTCCCAGTCCCATCCTCCTATCCTTTTTATCCTCCCAAAACACCTCTATTCATCCATCATTGTTATGGATTAAAAATTGGTGGTCAACTTAACGCCAGCTGAATTAAATCAGCATGGTGCTGAGTGTAGATGTTCCACCTGAGGAAAGGTGCCAGCGTAAATAGAGACGTGGAGAAGGAGAAGCTGGGTTTCTCTAAGTGTTGCTGTTTGAGCCATTGGTTCTCCTGGAGGAGCTCGTTATGACTACCTTCCCCAGTGTGAATTCCACCATTGTCATCCAAGGAGCTCGGGACCTTGTTGGTGAGGGTGGCTGTGGTTCACTTTGGGGAGCTCTGGTCCTTACACTGAGTATTGCTTCCTGGCTCTGGAGGGGAAGATGTGTGCTGTTTCATCTCCAGGACAAACTCAGGCTAACTTCTGGGCATGTACTCAACTGTTCTTATCGTCAGAAGAGCTCAAGACCTCCATGTCACTGAGGATGGCTGTGGTACTTTTCAGGGCAGCCCTGGTCTTTATTATGAGCCTGACTTCTTGGCTCCAGTGTAGAACCCTCAACCTACCAACACAGCTCCTTCACCCTGCTGGCATAGACTTCCTTGCTTCCAGCACTGACCTTTGGGTCTTCTCAGTGCAGATCCTTAAAACAGACTGGCCGGAGTCCTTGTGGGCTCTAGACCTCCAGTTGGACTTGTGGGAGGCATTGTCATAGGCTCTGGGTCTTCATCTGGACTCATGCAGGACACTGCTGTGGGATCCAGGCCCTTGGACGAATAGTCTGAGTCTTTAGTGTCATGAACAGATTTCCTGCACTTTCTTGTGTTAACTCTGGATGACCATCATAAAATAAATTCTGTGTCCTGATTCTAACTGCTCTCACAACAATCCTGACTACAACAATCATATACCTGACAATCATGGTTAAACCCATCCTTGAGTATTTGCTTATTCAATGTCTTCCCGTGGCATGGGAAGCAGAGATGTCTTACTCACCAGCACATCCCCAATACCCAGAAGGAATAAACTAATGATGAGTACATTCTATATGGTGTTGGGCTCCAGTTCCTTCTTGTCTTAACCATACTTGTTCTGGCTTCTGAGACAAATTCCAGATGTCTCAAAGGCGCTTAACAAGACTTGGTGAGTCTTTTGGATCCACGGCCTCCCCCAACCCCACCTCCTCAGCACCTAGTCCTAAGTGAGGCACAGAGAGGCCATGCAACAGCACTTTGTGCCTGATTGATGGTTGTGTGCCACTTGGGCCTCCAGAATGCCCCTTTCAGAAAGGAAGGCAGGGATTCCTGTGCTTCTGCCAACACAGAAGGGCAGGAGCCTGAGACGGTTCTGGACCAGGCCTCCAGGCAGCAAGGAGCGAATTAGCTCAAATCACATTAACACGGTTCTCAGGAAACGGCTGTTAAATTAGAGGTTACAGCTGCAGCTGCAGCCCCTTTTTAATAGGACATTAGTGCTCATTCTGAGCAATTACTCTATTTGCAATGGTTTCTTAATGTTCAGTTTCTGGAGCCCTGAGAGGAAAGGGCCTTGTTTTTCTCATCACCAGCTCACCGCCTGTAAGACAGAGAAATGGGCTACTGAAATGCCCTTCCTGGCTGGATCAAGGATCAAGTACCCTGGAGAGTTTGTGGAAGGGGCTGGCACTGATGCACTCCTTCTGGCTTCTCTGACCGGCTCACCGGCCAGGGTGAGCTTACGTGGGCAGAGGTAGGTAGATCTCTGTGCACACAAAAACCTCTCCAGGCTTTCTCCTCCACTCTCTGCATAGCCACTCAGCTGCCCAAAGCCAGCGCCTGCTAAGTGCTCCTAACAGCGTCCAGTACCTCTCCCAGCATAGCACTTATCATCTTGATTTTAATAGCATTTCCCCCCTCGATCATTAGACTAATTAAGGTTCTCTGCAAAAATAAAGCACAGTGCAAAAGAAGCAAATGGATCATATTGCCACAGCACCCAGAGTTCGTAGCCCTCTGATACTTTCCTCTGCCCAAGCACATAAAGACACATAAATATCAGCTCTGAAAAATGAACCCTATTGTACCATCCACCCTGTCCTGAGACAGTAGGGTGACCACAGTTTATTGTCACTGCATATGTGATTGTCCGCTCTTCACAATGAAATGCAGCTTCAGCATGGGCTGTCCGAACAGGTTCATTATTGCTTGTAAGTCAAAGCACAGAGAAGACCCCTCTTAATGCTAGCTGGCTAGATAGTGTCTCAGGATTCTTTGGGTTGCAAGTGAGCCAATTAAAGTACCCAATGAAGTGCCCAACTAAAACTGACCAAGGAAAAAAAAACCTTAGGTGTTCAGAAATAACTCTAGCTGCAAATAAAACTTGATCCAATAACTCAAACTATCTCCTAACCAGGACTCTCTCTCTCTCTCTCTCTCTCTCTCTCTCTCTCTCTCTCTTTCTCTGTCTTCCTCTCCCTCTCTCCCTCTTTCTCTCTCCTGTCTCATACGGTGTTAATGTCACCCTTAGTCTCCTCCTGACAGCCCAGAATCTCCAGGTAAACACAGCTCTACTTGTACACTGCATGGTCCAAGACAGGAAAAATGGCCACTGTTTCATTACCCTAACTGGAGCACCGGCGTTTCTCTAAACCCATCCCTGAATGGCCAAGGTCTGAGGTGGCGCTGTACTTTGGATCTGAGTTGTATCCCCAAAGACTCGCGTGTTAGAGGCTTAGTCCCCAGCATGGCATTGTTGGGAGGTGGTGGCACCTTGTAGAGAGGTCTAGTGGAAGGTCTTTTGTTCGCCAAGGGCGTGCCCATGAAGCGTGTAGTAGGCCCCCAGCCTCTGCTCTCCCTCTTTATTTTACTCCTCCAGTCATGAGGTGAAAGACTTTGCTGTCTCACGCTCCTACATACAATAACGTCCCACCGCAGGCCCAAAGCCACAGAGCAAATCAGCCATGGCCTGAAACCCCCAATACTATGGACCAAAATGAATCTCTTCTCCTGGGGAGCTATCTCAGGTATCTGTTCCAGCAATGGAAAGTCAGCTAACACAGGGAGAGTCTATCCTACCTAAACCCACGGTAAAGAACGCAAAATTGAAAGGGAAACACAGATTTCCATGAGATACAAGTGATGGTGAGATGGACAGACAACAGGCACATGTGTGGAAGAATGAATTTGCTATGGAGGAGAGCCCTAAGAGGGGCTGGACTGGCCCCCCATATCACTCGGCAGTTTAGCCAAAAGCAAGTGCTGTGTGTTATGGAGCACCATAGAAAAGAGGAGGAGAGGTGAGGGCCAGCAGATGAGCAAAAAGTAGAGAAGAGGGGAAAAGCAGAACAGAGCAAGTGAAGAGACCTGAGGACAAGTGGGCAGGAGGCAGCAGAGTCACATTAATACCACAGAAACCCACCAGTTCCGGCCTCAAGGGTCCCCAGGTGGAGAGGGCTGCTCCACCTCCAGGCTCCGAAAAGCATGAAGGACACCTGCTTCAGTGGGTCCTGCATTCAAGAACCGGCCTGGACCTCCCCTGGGATTTTCACCAAGTCCTTTTCCCTGTGGTGCCCTGATAATAACCACTTCACCCCAGGCCCCGTTTTACTTGTTTTATCCAGAGTGTTCCTTAATTCCTTTCATCCAAAGGGGCTAAAGTAGAGCATTTTTACTCATTGGACCAAGTTTCAGTAGAAAGACTGAAGTTGCTGCACCAATAGGATGAGCTATGAAAAGGAATTTGATTAGCAATTGGCAACAGCTGCAAGGCTTCCTCCACACCAACAGGGGGCGTGCTGTGAAAACCTCCAGGGTGGGTGTGGACTGAGGCAAGGAAGTTGAGCTCTGAAGTGTGGGCTTCCAAGGGAGTCTACCCCAACTTGCTCTGTGATCCTGGTAAGTCAGTCACCTCAGCTGTAACTCACAGGAGGCTGGACTCCACCCATCAAAGGTGATTCTTGCAAACTGTGGTAAGGATATTATCTTCTGTCCAGATAGGCTAAAAGCTAAAGAAAAAAAAGACGTAAAAAGAAGGAAGAAGCCAGCTTTACTCTGACCACTAGCTCCTAGCTCAGTAATGCACGGGGCATGGTAGCACACACCTGTAATCCTAGCATTTGTGGGGCTGAGGCAGGAGCATTGCAAGTTCAAGCCTTGTTTGGGTAACTTGAGCAATTGAGTGAGTACCTGTCTTTAAAAATTTCTCTCTCTCTCTCTCTTTTTCTCTCTCTCACCTTTTTTAGCCTCACTCTCCATTCTCCTTTCTTTTTTCTCTTTATCCCCTTCCCTCCCTAAATTTCCTCCCTCTTTTCTCTCTTTCTCTGTCCCCGCTTTTTGTCTACCTATCCCTCTTAATTCTTTCCTCTCTCCTCCCTCTTCCCCTCTTTCTCTCTCCTTCTCCTTCCCCCTGCCTCTCCTTTCTCCTGCCCTCTCCCTCCCTCTGGCCCCTCTTTCTCTCCATGCCTCTGTGTTGGGGTACTTCACCCCCGTTTCTCAACTTCCTCCTCTCCCTGATTGCTCCTTGCAGTCAAGTATTTAAACTTTATCAAACACAGTCGCTGTATTATGAGCCAAGTAGAAACTCCGTATTTACTGTATTATTGTACAACCTACAACCTTCCTTCTGATAAACGGGTCCTATTTCTTTCCATAGACTCTGACTTCTTAAAAACATACTTGCACAGCACATAATAATTCAATTTTTTAAGGAGCTGTAAGAAGGGCCTCCACCAAAGGCCTGACTTCCTGTCACTGGCACACAGGACCACCTCAACCTGCCAGCAGAGATAAGAAGGGCCAATATCCCAGCAGCACTCATTTCAGCACAGGCCCAGCTGACCTCTGATAAAGGGTATTAAATGGCTTCTGTTGAAAAGGGGGCAGCATGCTCTCGGGGTGTCATTGCTGAGTGGCCATACCTTATATACATTATGAGGAAATTCAGTGGAGCAGAAGCAGGGGATGAAGCTTCCAGGAAGCTTCAGAAGAAGCTTCCAGGAAGGGAAACAGAGTTGACCTATTGACCAGGAAGTGGGGGCAGTAATTTCTGGGTTATGTGACAGTCCAGCTCCCAAGTCTCAAAAGCAAACTCTAAGTCACACCCAGGAGGGAACAGCACACAGATTAGTGTTTCCACTCGGAAGCCAAAATTTAGACCAGACTCAGTTCCCCTTGCATTCAGTCCCTTTTTCCATCAGGGACCATTATTGTGCAATTTTGTGGGTGAATTTGCAAGACACAGAGTTCAGTGCTTTTTGCTCCTTGGTCCTTTGTGTAAATCTTTACAGGCAAATTACAAGTTCCTTTGTATGTGTCAGGGAAGAGCCATGAAAAAAACACTCTATGTCCCTGTTGTCACAGGGGCTCATGTTCAAACAGGAAGACACATAAAATTTTTAATGATCAAATAAATATATAGTGGCAGGCAATGAGGAACAGAAAGAGCTAAAACAAAGCAAAGGGAAGAGTGTGGCTGCCCATAAAGCAGTCAGGGACAGTCTCTCTGATGAGATGAAATCTGAGCAGAGCCCTAGAGAAGTGTGAGATCTCATACCAAGAGAAAAACAGTCCCAGCAAAGTGTAAGGCCTTGTGAAAAGCTGGAGCTCATTTGGTCAGAAACCAAGAGGGAAGTGAAAGGAACAGAAGGAGCACAATGACCAGAGTGGGCAGTGGGACATGAGATCAGTGGACATGGGCCTTGTAGGAGTCTTGTGGACATTGGGTTTTATTCTGAAGCTATCAAAGACTTTTAAGATGAAGAAAACCATGATGCTTTGATTTTAAAGACAATACTACAGTGAAAACAGAGTTTAGATGGTCAAGAAAATAAGCTGAGAAATGAGTCAGACAGCAAAGGTGACCATTCAACGAGAGAAGCTAGAGGTTGGGGCCAGGCTGGTAATCATGAGGATGGAGAGGAATTGTCCCATGGAGGATCTTTGAAAAGCAATAAGATTTATTGTTAAGTGCAGAAGAGAAAAAATAAGGATGACTCCAAGGATTTTGGCTCAAGCAACAAGGAAAGCCGGTGTCACTGACACTGAAGGAAGCTTGGAGACAAATCTGGCTGGGGAGACATCAAGAGTTTGGCTTTAGATACACTAGAATGAAATGGATAGGTGTAAGTTAGAAAGAGCTGAGACAAGTCTGAAGACTGGCCCTTGGGAAGGTCATGAGCGAATGGAAGATGACGATTCAGCAAAAAAGGCTGAGAAGATGTGTTATGTACATGTGCTGACTACCCATGATGAATGGAGTTATTATATGTTACAGTAATGGTAGTAATAATAATGAAAATAGGAGTAGGGGGTCTAGGGACAGAGAGAGGGAGCAGGGTGGGGAAGGGGAGGGAAATAAAAAGAATCAAGGTATGTTAAGTGCATGTACCTACCCCCTAAGATGAATGTAAACTTTATGTACAGCAAACAAGTTCTAATGAAAACATAGTAATAGTAATAAGGAAAGAGTAGTCAAGGAGTTTGGGAGAGACCCAATAGAAGGACTTCCTCATGGTCAAGAAAAGGAAATAATCCTTATTATCCTCAGGGCATTCCAGGACCCCCAAGAGATACCAAAATTCACGGATGCTCATGTTCATTATTAAAAATGGCATAACAGTTGCATATAACCTACATACATCCTCCTATATATGCTTTAAAATCATCTCTACATTACCTCTCATGCCTAACATAGCATAAACGATATATAAATAGTTGTTATACTGTACTGTTTATAATGCCCGTACATACTCCATACAGGTGCAATATGGTTTCAAATATTTTTGAGATGGAGCTGGTTGAATCCACAGATGTGGATACCACATACACAGCGGGCGGATGGTATTTCAAGGAGGAGAGCCTGAACCACTGTGTCCAAAGCCATTGGGAAACCCAGCAGAAGACTGAGGCACAGCCTTGGATTTGATGATATGCAGGTGATACAGTCATCATTTATAGTCCCAGTGTCAACTCTGCCGGTTAAATACCATTGTCCCCATTTTACAGATAAAGAACCTAAGGTGAGGAGAGATTCAAGGGATGCACCCAGGTGACACAGCAGTGAGTGTTGTGAGATTAGAACACAAATGTCTCTGGCTCCATCTATCACTGAAGCCTTCATAGCCCGGCCATGCTGCAGGTCACTTGTGCAATCTTCGAGGGAACAAGCTTAATGTTACAAGCAAGTAGGACATGTCAGGGTAAAGTTCTTCTAGAAAGCAGCTTGACCCAATTAAATACACAATCCTGGGATTTCATTCTGTTTTTACTCATAAAATTTGCTAAGCTTAGCTCTCAGTACAGCTCTAAAGAAAAACGGCAGCTTTCCTGAGAGGGCCAGAGGTGAAATATATGCAGCTTCCTGTGAGGTCCGAGGGAGCCGGTGGCAGTCCTGGACCACCCTGCCCTGCAGTCCCCCTCTGTGCCCTGAAGAAGGGGGTGCCACCAGCTGGCTTCTCTTCCAGATATTGGCCCAGATTTAGTCTTGCCCAGTTCCCATACCCACATACTCTGGGGCTCTTCTGCATCCTCCCTGTCTATCACCCCTTTAAACTACCACAGCTCCCCCTGACCAGTGCCTGCAGGCCCCACAGTTCCAGTTACCTGCTTAAGCACAGCCTGAAAATATGTTTATCACATTCACATAACTTCTATTATAGTATATTGTTATATTTGTCTTCTTATCATTAGCTGTTCTTACTCTTACTGGGCCTGTTTTATAAATTAAATTTTACCACAGGTATGTACATATAGAAAAAAGCATAGCATAGATGGAGTCTCCCACATCTACTGAGGATCTTGGAACATAAAACAGATAAGGGGGAACTGCTGTAGTATAAAAATCAGTGGGTAATTTTCTATCCATTCACCTTTAGATCATCTTATCCACTATAATGAATGTTAGGTACTGTAGAAACATCTGTTTACCATGTTTTATTTTTCAACCTTTTATTACGAAAATTTTCATACATAAAGCAATGTTGGCCAACATTCCGCAGTAGATACCCACCCACCCAGGCCCTCTCCTTGGTTTATCACCCATCTATCATTCATTCCTCCCCCAGCCACCATCGATCCATCTTATTTTTAAATTGTACACATCGCCACACATCATCCTTACACACTTTAACGTGTGTGTGATTAACTAGAGTTCAATGTCGGCTTAACAGGCGTGGTGGGGGAGAGACTTTGCAAACAGAGAAATTAGCACATTTCATGTGTACAGGTACTAAGTCTGGACAAAGACATACACGTGGATGGCTGACTCCTCCCCCAAGATTCAAAAACACTACTGTCACCCAGAAGGTTCCCCTATGCTCCTTCCCCGTCAGGCCCCACCCCTGCCTCAAAGGCAGTGACTGATCTGTCATAGATGTTTTGAGCTGTTCCCGAATTTTATCTAAATAAAGTCCTACAGCCTTCTGCTTTTTGGGTCTGGCTCCTGCAGCACGGCATGGTTTTGCAATTCAGGGATGCAATAGCGTGCTGTGAGTAGTTCATTTCCTGGTTCTACTAGTGGTATTCCATTATAGGGATATATTCCAGTTTATCCTGTTGTTTACTAAGGAAAATTATTTTTCATTAATAAGTTTCTAGTTAGGACTGCTTCTGACTTTGTTAGGAATTCTCTTAACCTAAAGCGAACTGGGTCTGAATCACAGCTGCTAGGAGCTTGGTCTTTGAAATCACAAAGCTCTGGGTTCTTTCTCAGTTATACCTGTAACTAACTGGGTGATCTAAAGTAAGAGCAACTCGTTAATTGCTGTGCTCACTCTTATAACAATAGCTAAGAAGCACCTGCAGTGCTCTAACCATGCAGAGCCTGGGAAAGCAACGGGAAGCCGTGGAGTAGACAGACATTGTCCTCACGGGGCTTGCAGTCTGGTAAGCTACGCAGACACCAAGCAACTAATTAAACGTTTAATTATTCAATTGCTATTGTGATCAGTGCTTTGAGGGTGAGGGTGATGGGAGGTGTGAGACAGGGTTGCTCAGGGAGGCTGAGAGTGGACACATGAGTGAGAGTTAAGTAGGCAGAAGAAAAGCTTTCCAGACAGTAAGGAACCACGGGGCCCTAAGCTGTCTGTAGGGAAGGTGCACTGAAGTGGCGAAGAAGGAAGAGGAGCAGGGATCCAGTGCAGGCGGACTGGACCCGGCAGAGCTCTGACCCTTCTGTGCTTTGCAGACTGTGTTCAAATGTTGGTCTTTAACCTCCCAGCCATAGGCACCCAAGGGAAGCTGACGGCGTGCTTCGCGTGGCAGTGTGACATAGGAATCGTTTGTTTTGCTGGCCGTTAAGTTTCCTGTGTTCGCATGGATTTCTGAAAGGATAAAGGGAGGGAGGAAGAGAAAAGAGAGAGAAGCAGACAGGAGGGGGCTGGTTTTAAGCAGCAGTTAGGGATGTAGGTGTGACGCAGGTCAGTGGCTGCGGTGTGGGACTGGGCAGGAGGAGGCTCAGGTGTGGGCTTCCTCTGCCCAAGCTGTAACACAGCATCACAGACCCAGGGGTTAGAAGGCAGAGGTTTATTTTCTTGCACTCTGGGGCTGGAAGTCCAAGATCAGTGTGCCACGAGGGTTGATGCTGGGCAGGCTCCTCACTGTATCCTCGTGTGGCATTTTCTCTAAACTCACTGAGAAGGAAAAAGGTATTTCTATTATTTCCTTCTCTTTCTCCTTTCTCCTGTCTCACACCTGTCCTAGCAGATTAGACTCCTTCCCTTATGACCTCATTTAACCTTAATGATCTCCTTAAACCCTCACCCCATCTCCAACTTCTCATAAAAGCAGCACATGTTGCCAACAATTATATTTTTAAAATGTTAAACGTCTTTAGCCACCAGGGAAGTGCAAATCACTGAGATTCTGTCTTACTCCAGTCAGAATGGCTATCATCAAGGACACAAGAACAGCAAATGTCAGCAAAGACACAGGGGTGGGGGGACTCTTCTACACTATCCGTGGGAATGGGAATTAATATAGCCGCTATGGAAATCAGTATGGAGGTTCCTCAGAAAACTAACCATAGAGCTACCGCATGATCAAGCTATCGCACTCCTTAAGAAATACCCACAAGAATTAAAGTCACCTTCCTATAGAAAGACCTGTATACTGTTTATTACAGCACTCTGCACACTACAGGTTATGGACCCAGCCCGTGTGCCCACAACAGATAAAGCAAATGTAGCACTTAGATAGAATGGAGTATTAGTCAGTCATGAAGAAGAAAAGAATCATATCATTTGCAGGAAAATGAATGGAACTGGAGATAATCACATTAAGTGAAATAAGCCAATCTCAGAAAGACAAATATTGCATACCTTCTCTCATATGTGGAATCTAGAAGGAAAAAAGAAGAGGAAAGACAGGAAGACATAGAAAAGACAAAGGGGATGAGTAGGGTATGGGGGCGTAACAGGGAGTACATATGTCACAGTTCTGCACGTATATGAAAAGGCCACCGTGAAACCCATCATTCTGTAAAATTAATTTTCACTTATAAATTTGCATTTGAAAATCGCAGTCTCCAAATAACATAGGAATTTTGAGAAGACACAATTCGAACCGTAACAGAGTGGGTGCAGAAAAACCAAGTAAAAGGCTACTCCAGTCTAGAACTGGAATGTTGATAGTTTAAACCAAGTGTTGGCAAAAAAGATGGGGGGCTTTGAGGAGAAGAGTCTATCAGAGTCCAGGCCAGGCTGCCTGAGGCAGGAGGGGAAGAAGGGTCTTCAAGGGAAACTCCTAGGTGTCTGCAATGAGCGCAGTGGGGCGAACTGTGTTCCGTGTCTTAACCTGCGGAATCCGTGATCATGAAGTTCTCTGGAATCGGTCTTTGGAAATGTAATTCAATTGAGGATCCAGAGATGTGAACATCCTAGATTATCCAGGTGGGCTTTAAATCCAGGGATGAGAGAGGCCCAGGTCTTGTATGATGGGAAGAAGAACAGCAATTTTGATTTAGAAATGTAGTTTGTGGAAGTTTTAATAAGATGTCAAGGAGGTGGACGGGCTGTGGTCAGCCTTACAGTCAATACTGAACAATGGATAGTTGTTACTTTATTTCCTTTTGGTAATCTCCTATATTAGAAGTGATTGCTCCTGACAAGAATATCTGGCTTTCTGAAATCTTGGGACCACAAACAGGTTTAAATTCTGCCAACGCCACGACAAAGCTTAGATGTACTTTGTACCAACTTGGTTTGAACATCAACATTTCCTGGTACAAAGTTCTATTTGTACTTCTTCACCTCAGGTCTATACCAACTGTATACCCACCCAGAAAGTTTCTATCACAACAGCCCAGTGGGAACCTCTTTCCCTTCTTCCCGCCCTCCTTCCCACCCAGAGGACTCTATTCACAGCGGAAGTTCGCCATCTTGTGGGCACACAGGATTCCAACAGCGCAGACCTGAATCAGAAAGCCCAGATCAGAGAAGATGGCTGTGGTCCGGCCACTCTTCTTCCTACTTCCAAACACAGCTTCATCTGACTCTAACAGTCAAGGGTCACACAGTGTCCTGTTCTGTAAAATAGCAAGGAATGTGCAAAATGGCATCAGAGCAGGTCCTGGACAATCACTGTCTCAGGCTTTGGAGAACTGAGACCCTTGTCTACTGATAAGTCTGGGTCTCTACAGGTCATGGGAAAATGTGTTTAGAAAAATTCTTCCATGGCCCTGAAGCAAGGCCAACAGATTGCTGTAGCTGCTGGTTTCAAACAGGAGCCTAAAGAGAATTCTTTCTGTGGTCTGATGGCCATTTCAGAACTTTGGAAATGGAATGGTCAATTCATCAGAAAGAAATAGCAAGTGAGTATGGCAGACTTTAGGGGCCCTGCAGGGGAGAGACCCTGGTGCCTCGGGACCTGCACTATGCGGTTGACTCGGGGTGCCAGGAGAATAGGGAGCTCCTCCCCTCTCTGGGGGGTGGCTGTGAGTGTGGCCGACTTTTGGCAGCCTGAAGGAGAGAGATCCTGGCACCTTGGGACCTGCACAATGTGGTTGACTTGGGGTGCTGGGAGAACAAGGAACTCTTCCCATCTCTGGGGGGCGACTGTGATCCTGCCTGTGTGAGGGCTGAGAATCAGACATCTCATGTCGTCCTGTCCCCCATCCCGTGTTCCCCTTCCCCCTACCCCCTACCTAGCAAGTGGAAGCCAGTGAACTACACATCTTGTGAAAAGATTGGCTATGTTATTTAGTATGAGCTCTCCATATGCAAAGATAAGGACAACCATTTGGAAGAAAATAAGAGACAATATGACAGATAGTGAAGATCTCTGGTTGTCTAGCTTTGAAATTTATGCTTTCTTATGTCCCATTCTGTTCTGTCTTTGTTGTGTTTAATTTTACTCCCTTTTAAAATAAAAAAGAAGGCGCCATGCTGGAACTTAGGGCACCAAGCCAACCAGTAAGCAGCCTGCTGCCTACCGGGGCGTGAGCTTAGAACCAAACATACCACTTCCCCCCCCCCCGGTTAACAATTGGGATCCAGGGATCTGGGTATCTCTTAGCAGGTGACCATATTTGGTACAGCAAGTCG
>PVJX010029841.1:0-22578 GCA_004027295.1 Dolichotis patagonum | reverse complement strand
TATGTGTTTCCTTTTGGGTTAGATGGGTTTCTTGTAGATATCATGAGTTTGGAATTGGTTTCTTGATTCATTCTGCCTGTCTGTTTCTTTTAATTTGTGAATTGAGGCCATTTACATTAATAGTTATAACAGTTATATATTGGTTTATTGTTGACATGTTATCTTTCTGCTGTTGAATCTTTACATTTCCATTCTGCTTGCCTGTCTTTCTTAGTGTTTTTTTTTTCCTATGTGTATCTAGAATGTCTTTCAGTATTCATTGTAGGCTTTGTTTGGTGTTCATGAAGTTCTTCAGCTGTTCTTTGTCATGGAAGTATCTTATTTATCCATCCATTTTGAAGGACAGTTTTGCAGGGTACATCAGTCTGGGTTGGAAGTGGTTTTCCTTTAGGATCTGAAATACTTCCTTCCATTCTCTTCCTGACTTCATTGTTTGTGTTAAGAAGTTTGCTGTGATTCTGATAGGTTTTTCTTTATAGGTGATCTGTCTTTTCTCTCTGAAAGCTTTTAATATTCTGTTCTTATGTTGGATTTCTGTTATGGTGAATATTATATGTCTGGGTGTAGTTTTGTTTTGGGTATGGCTTTTTGGAGTTCTATACGCTTCACTAATCCATATGTCAGTTTCCATTCCTGTGTTGGGAAATTTTCAGCTATTACTTCTGTAAGTAGCCTCTTGATGTCATTTTTGTTTTCCCCTTCTTTTTCATTTATCCCTATTAATCTTATGTTGTTTTTCTTTGCATCATCTTGCAGCTGTTGAGTTGTTATTTTCTGATTCCTTTTTATTGTTAAAGGATCTTTCCTTTTCTGTTCACTAGCTGCAATCTTGTCTTTGAGGTCTGAAATTCTATCTTCAGTTTGTTGAGGCTGTTTTGGCCACTTTCCATAGAATTTTTGATTTCCTGTATATCTCTTTGAATCTGCTTCATGCATTCTGTTTGTTTTTTATAATATTCATTCAGGGATTCTATCTGTTTGCTTTGTGCCTCTAATTTTTTAACTGTGTGTTCTTTATATGTGTTCAGTATTCCTTTCTCTACTTTTATCATTTCTTCTTTTACTTGGGAGATTATTTCTGATTTGAGTTTCTTTATAGCTTCTCTGAGTTGCTTGTTTATTTCATTTGATATCATTTCAGGTATTTCAAGTGTATGGCTTCTATTTTCTTCTATGTACATGGCTGTTAGGCTTTCTTGGGATGGGCTGGAGGTTTGAGATTACCTTTTGGTCTTTTGCCTTGTCATTTTCCTGTATTTCCATGCTTCAAGCAATGTTCCAAAGCAGAACTGGGTGTATTGGAAATCACGCCCTGCACCCTCAGCTCCTGGGACTGAATGAAGAATGCTGAGCATGCCCCAGTCAATACCGCAGGATCTCCTGAGCCAAATCCAGTGTGTTAGGAAGCTGGGTGGGCACTTAACCACTGAGAGCCATGGTCTTAAACTCTCCCTGGGCCAGTGCTGCGGGGCTGGGACTCCCCTCATGGGGACTTGGATCCCTGGGCTGAAAGAAACTCTCTGGACGTGTTCCAGTCAGGCCTGGGAAATTTCTGGAGCCTAATCCAGTGTTTTAGGGAGCTGAGTGGGCACTTAACCACTGCGAGCAATAGTATTACACTCTCCCTGGGCCAGTGCCAGCAGGCAATACAATCTCTTTTTAAAATGGTGCTGAGAAAACTGTATATGGAGAATATTGAAAGTTGACCCTACCTATCCCTCTGTACTAAAATAAAAGTTGGCCACATATCTAGATATAAAACCACAAACTTTGAAACTGCTGGAAAACAACAGAGAACAAACACTTAAAACCATAGGCAATGCCTAAGATTTCCTGAATAAGAGTATGATAGCACAGGAAATAATACCAAGAGTCAGGGGGCTTATTTATTTATTTATTTATTTATTTATTTTAGAAACAGGGTCTCACTATGTCATTCAGGCTGGCCTCTGACTCACAGTGATTTTCCTCCTCAATCTCTAGAGTTCTGAGATTACAAATGTGGACCACCACACCTTGCAGGGTTACTTCAGTTTAAAACCCCCCTGCATGACAAATGAAATAATCAACAAAGTAGAGTGATAATCTACAGAATGGAAATAATCTTTGATAGTTACTCTTTTGAGCAAGATTAATTTCTAGATTACTTAAAAAACTAAAAAAAAATATCAATCCCCAAAACTCAACCCAATTGAAAAATGGGCAAATGAACTGAACAGGCATTTCTCAAAAGATGTGAAAATGGCCAACACATATGTGAAAAAATGTTCAACATCTTTAGCCTCTATGAAAATGCAAATTGAAACTACTTTGAGATTCTCACCAATGCAGGAAACACTGTCATCTAGAATAGGAAAAACAACATATGCTAGCTTGGATACCGGGAAGAAGGAACTATCTTGTGATAGTTAACTGACTGTGTCAATTTGAGAAATACATGCCCATCTAAATTGGATTAGCATAGTTCTGAGTGTAGCTGAAGGGATTTACTGAAAACAGAATATCCACCTTGGGAGTGAGTGGCACCAGCCAATAGCTTTGTAGTTTGAATGGCATAAAGGAGGAGGCATTAGGGCTGGGAATTTAGCTCAGCAGGATAAGTGCCTGTTTTTCAAGCACACAGTCATGAAGTTGATCCCCGGTACTGATAGAAAAAATAAATAAATAAATACATAAATAAATAAATAAATAAATAATTTAAAAGTGAGAAATAAGGAAGCCTTACTTCTGTTACTTCAGAGGTGCTCTAGTCTTCATCTTCACCTCAGACATCATTTGGCTTACATCACAGATTTTCAACCTTCCAGTATATCCCCTTCAACATCCTGGTACAGACTGGCATGGTACACTACAGTAAGCTCCAGACTTTTGACATTTGACTGGATCCTTTGGATCTCTAGTGCAAGACAACAACATTTTGCACTGTTCAACACCTGACTGTGACTGTGACAATTGCAAGCCAACCTTGTAAATCTTTATGATATTTATATATCTTGAATGAAATCTGTTTCTCTAGTGATAATTGACTGGTACACCTATATTGATGTTGGACATGTACACTAGTATAACCACTGTGGAAATTAGTGGTTTCCTTAAGAAAATAATAGCATGAGGCTGAGGATATAGCTCAGTGGCATAAGCACCTGCTTGGCAAGTGCAAGGTCCTGAGTTTAATTCACAGTACAAAAAAAGGAAACTAATAACAGAAAACCTATTTCATTCATATGTAACTCTCCTATGTATATTCTTTTTTATTTTAAAGAGAATAAAACCAAGCAAAACAAAACAGAATAAATCTAATCAGAATAGAGCAATGAAAGTGATACAGGACTTCAAAACAAGATAACAGGAAATCAACAATGGCTACCATAGTGTCTCTTATTTTCTTCAAAATAGCTGGCCATATCATCAGACATAATAAAATCAAACCAAATAAACCATATTAAAACCAATCAAAACAAAAGAATGACAGTATTACAGGATTTCAAATCCAGATAACAGGAAATCAACAAAGTCTGCCATAACACATCCAGTTATCTTCAAAACAGCTGCCCATACCATAAGACACAGTACAATCAAAAAGAACAAGATAGAATAAAACTAAACCTAACAAAACTATGAAAACAATATAGGAATTCAAAACAAGATAATAGGAAATTGACAATGGCTGCTGCATTGCCTTTTTAGATATTTCCTCCTCTATCAATTTCATATTTGTTGTACATTTTGGATCCCACAAACTCATTCAGTTTTTTTAAGCTAGGAGATAACAGTGTTCACCCATATGAGTCGAAACCATTTCATTCATGAGCATGATCTCAATTTGCATCCACGTACCTGCAAAAACCTCAAGAGCATCCTTTTTTATAACTGAATAGCTTTCTGTTGTATGAAAATATCATATTTTTCTTATCCATTCTGCATTTGATGTGCAAGCAATCCCTGCTTTTTTCTGGTTTCCTGTCACATGGAACACTTGTTTTTCTCTCCTTTGAAATTGGGTCTATGAATTTCCTTTCAAGTTAAATGTTTCTTGTATACAGCATACTGATAGATCTTGTTTCTTTTTTTCATTTTTTATATTAAAAAGAATAAAATTAAACACAACAAAACAGAACAAAATGGAACACAAGAAAGCAATGGAAGAGACATAAATTTCAAAGCAAGACAATCAGAGATCTTCACTATCTATCATACAGTCTCTTGTTTTCTTCCAAATAGTTGTCCATATCATCACATACAGAGAATTCATATGAAACAGAACAGTGTACAACTGATCTGAACAGGATGAGGAAGGTGTTTTAGGTCTTCAAGATCAGACAATAGGGAAGCCAAAAATAGCTGTCATAGTGTCTCTCATTTTCTTCAAAACAGCTGTTCATACCTTCATGTATGTTGAAATTAAACAAAACAAAACAGGCTAAAATCACTCTGACCAAAGAATGATAGTATTGCTGGCTTTCACTTCATGATAATACAGAATCAGCACTGGTTACTGTAGTGTAACTTTTTCTTCAAAGAAGTTGTTCATTTCATCATGCATTATATAATTGGTTCTCATAAACTGTTTCTAAGTTCTACACATGCATGAGTCTCTACATGTATATCGTTGCTTTCTGTATTAGAGGGAAAACAAAACAAAGCAAGAAAAAACAAAACATATTCCTAGAAAAACATGAAATGAAAAATTCATATAAAACCACAATACAAGGTGATCTACAATGGTTACTATGATGTCTCAGCAGTATATAACAACATTAATAAAAACAAAACATTGGAGACATTATAAGATTTCAAAAGCAGGTAATTAAATCAAACCAGAGTGGGTATCAGTGAATCTTGTCATCTTCAGTATAGTTGCCTATACTCTTAGACTTGATGCTATCAATCATAACAGATTTGAATAAAATCAGTCAGTATAAAACAGCAATCTAACAACCAGATTCAAATACAATCAGTTATAATAAGACAGCGTATGTTATACAGGGCTTCAGATTAAGTTAATAGGAAAGTAAGGATGATTACCATAATATGTCCTGCTATTTTTGCATGCCCACAAATCTAGTGCAAGTAGACAAACTGGAACAGAATATAATCCATCTAAACAGAGTGGTGAGAATAATGTAGATTTTAAAACTTGTTACCCTATTAACAATATCTTCTGCCTTCCTTTTTTAGACAGTTCCTCCTCTTTCACTCCCACAGGGTGTTCTGCCCATTCTGGGTCCCACTAACTCACTCAGTTTTTAGATTGGGGGGAGAAACCTGCTATTTACCCTAACTGGTACCTTCTGAACCTTCTGACTCCTGGGCTTGATCTCAAGTTGTATTCCTTTACATGTAAAAGCCTCAAGGTTTTCTTCATTATAGCTGAGTAGTTCCCTACTGCACAAAAGTATCATGTCTTTTCAACCTATCTGCAGGTGCTAGTTGAGTTGCCCCTATTTCTCTCTGGTTCTCTATCACATAGATCATTGTTTTCTTATATATGTCTTTCTGTCCATAAACCCTCTTTCAGGTTAATTATGTTTCCAATACAGAGCATCTTGATGGACCCTATCTCCTGATCTACTCTGCTTGTGTTTCTATTTGTTAGTATATATATATATATATATATATATATATATATATATATACATACCAAGGCCATCTATGTTAGAGATTACAGTCAACCTTCTCTGCCTCATTTCTGCTATTCTATTTTTCTGCCATTGGTTGTTTAGTTTTCTCTTTCATTCCACTGTCTGCCCCATTCATTGAGGCCTCTCTGCCACTGTTCCTGAAATCCTGGTATTCTTTTTCTCTCTCTCTAGAATGTCCTTCAGTATTTTTTGTGAGGTTCGATTGGTGGTCACAAATTACTCCAGTTATTCTTTGTCATGGAAGCATCTTGTTTCTCCATTAATTTCTAGAGACAGTTTTGCAGGATACATCAATCTGGGCTGGAGATTATTTTCTTTCAGAGCTTGAATTACTTCGCTCCAAGCTCTTTTTGATTTGATGGTCTATATTGAGAAGTCTGCCATGATTTTAATGGGTTTTCCTTTGTAGGTGATCTGTTTTTTTTCTCTGATGGCTTTTAATATTCTGTTATTATATTGAATTTCTGGGATCTTGATTATTATGTGTGTGGGTGTAACTCTGTTTTGGGTGTAGGTGGCTGGAGTTCTGTATGCTTCATACATCTGCATAGCATTTCCTTTTGTTATGCTTGGGAAGTTTTCCTTAATAATTTCTGTGAATAGCCTTTGCAATTCCTTTGTTTTGACTGCTGCTTCTTCATTCACATGTTTTATTCTTAGGTTATAGATCCTCTTGTCAACTTCTAGCCTTTGTATTGTTACTGCCTGTTTCCTTGTTATTTTTCAGAGATCTTTCCTTTCATAATCAGACATTGCAAACCTGCCTTCAAGATAGACTTCGTGTGATAGTCTACCCTCAGTTTCTTTCAAGCAGTTTTGCCAGCTTTAATGGAGTGTTTAGTTTCCTGGTAATCTCTTTGAATCTGCTTCATGTATTCTAGGTTTTCTGTATATTCTTCATTGAATGTTTCTCTCCTTCTTTTGTGTTTCTCCATTCTTCTGTCTGTATCTTGAGAGGTGCTTAGCATTTCTTTTATTAATCTACTTATATCTTGCTTAACTTGAATTAATATTTCAGTTTTGAGCTTGTTTACGAGGTCCTGAAGATATCTCTTTATGTCCACTAATGCCATGTTTGATGTTGCATGTTTGCTGCCCTCAATCTCTTCTGTATTTACCTCTCCTGGATCAATATTCTCAGGGTTAGGGGCTGGGGGCTGGAGGCTTTTTCTTATTTCTTTCTCTTGTCGTGTTTTTGTTCCTTCCATACAAGTATATAGTGTAGTTCCCAGCCCCTTTCTTTTTGGTTATGGTTCTTCTGGAGCACAAAGGCTAGGGCTTTCTGCCCTCTCCAGTTTGCTTTTGGTCACTGAGCTGCAAGCAGGGGCAGTGTATGCTGGCCCCTCCCCTCCAGGCTAGCCAGCCTTTGTGGGCCTTCATGACATCAGTGCGTGCTGCACACAGGGAATCACTTTGGGAAGACTTATTGGGTCCTGGCCAGGGGTGTGACCCAGGTCAAGCAGATCCCACCAATCTTCTCTGGGAGGGGAGAAACCAACTGAAGTCACTGCTATTCCCAGTTCAGGCCCATCCTGCCTGACTTCAACATGTCATCCAGTTGGTCGCCCCTTTCCTGTGGGAGGCTCTTATTCCCAGCACTCACCACGGTTTAATGCCAGTCCCTCTCTGGCTCCATTCCCTGCTGGGCTTCCCGACCTCTGACTTCAGCATGGCTGTGGCACAAGTCCACGGTGCCTCTGGGTGAGTCGCGCATGGGGCTGCTCAAGCCAGTCGCATTGGCTCAGGTTCAGGTTCAGGCACTCAGGCTCATCTCAGGCATGAATTCAGCTGGCTCAGGGAGAGCACTGTGCTCACTGATCTTAGCTTCTCTAATGGTAGCCCTGGGGCTTTGTATTAGAGCAGCTCATTTCCTTTCAGTTTCTTCCTGGGTTTAGAGAGTCCATCTCCCTCTGTCCAGATTTCTCCAGGCATCTATTCTGGCATCTGAGCTGTCTCTCTCAGAGAGGCTTCCTATCCTGCTGCTTACCGGTCTGTCATCTTTTCCTTCTCACCTGGATCTTGTTTCTTGATCCATTCTCTCTGTGTTTCTTTTTATTGGTGAATTGAGAGCATCTACATTAATGGTTACAACTGGCATGCATTGGCTCATCTCTGCCCTGTTGCTGTTGGCCCTCCACTTTTCCACTTCATTCAGTTGTCTGCCCTGTTTGGCAATCTCCCTCTGATGTTGTTCCTGGAACCATGGTACTATTTATCTCTCTCTAGAAGATCCTTTAGCACTTTCTGTAGGGTTGATATGATGATCATGAATTCCTTCAGTTGTTCTCTATTGTGGAAGTATTTTTCCATCAATTTTAAAAGGTATTTTTGCAGGGTACATCAAACTGGGTTGGAAGTTATTTTCTTTCAGATTTGAAACATTTCACTCCAAGCTCTTCTTGACTTTATGGATTGTGATATCTTCTGTGATTATGATGAGTTTTCCTTCATAGGTGATTTGTTTCTTTTCTCTAACAGCTTTTAATATTCTGCTCTTGTGATGAATTTCTGGGATCTTGATTATTGTATGTCTGGATGTAGATTTTGATTATGGCTAGCTGGAGTTCTATATGCCTCTTACCTGCATGCCAGGTCCTTTCCCCATATTTGGAAAGTTTTCTGCTATTACATCTGTAAATAGTGTCTTTTTGCTGACACCTATTACTCTTAAGTTATTTTTCTTTATGTTACATTGAAGTCATTGCATTGTTATTTCTTGGTTCCTTGTTATAAGAGATCTTTTCTTTCACAATTGCTAACTGCAATCCTATCTTCAAAGTCTGAAAGTCTATCTTCAGTTTCTTTCAAGAAGTTTTGCCAGCTTTTGATGGGGATTTTAATTTCCTGGATATCTCTTTGAATCTGTTTTATGCATTGTAATTCTTTCCTATATATTTCATTCCATGTTTCCATCATTTTCCTATGCTTCTCTCTTTTTTATTTTAAAGTGGAAAAAAACCCAAGGAAAATAAAGCAAAATAAAATCAATCAAAATAAACCAGAATAAGTGATACAGGGCTTTCAAAGCTTACAAAACCAGCAATAGTTACCACAAAGCCTTTGTTGTCTTCAAAATAGCTGCAAATACCAACTTTGAGCAAACTAAAAATCAAACAGAACCCAATAGAATAGAAACAATAAAAATAAAACAATGAATACAATAATGGAAACAAGCCAGTAGTAAATACATAACATGTGTTGCTACCTTTTAAATAGCTGCTCATGACAACAGCATTATCACAAATAAAACAAAAGAAAATGAAAACTCAACCCCCCCAAAATAAAACAATGGAAATGATATGGTTTCTGGTTAGGAATCTCCTCTCATGGGACCTGGTTCTCTCCTCTGCAGTCTGCAAATGGCACTGATTCACAGAGAGAGACTTGGGTCTGGCTCTTTTGAAGCCAGCAGCAGCCTGTGCATGGCACTGTATCCAGGTGGGGATCTCCTCTCCATGAGGCCTGTTTCTCTCACTTCTCTTTTTTAATCTATGTCTTATTTAGATATACTCATTGATTCTTTATGATTTCTTTATGATTCATATGTTTATGATTTCTTCTTTTACTTCTGACCTTTTACTGATCTATTACTTCTGATTTTATTTCTGATCTGATTAATTTTACATCCTCATGACATTTTTTCTTTATTTTAGTTGCTATCGTCTTGGAGATTTCAGGTGTGTGACTTCAATTTTCTTCCACAACTGTATCTCATAGTCGTGTTCTTTGTGGGCTATAGGTCTGAGATTGCCTCTTGCTCCTTCATCTTGACATTTTCCTTGGTTTATCCCAAGAAGTCAGTTGTGGAGTCTCAAGTTCTTGCCACACTTGCTACCCCTCCACAGAAATGGGTCAGCCTTCTCAGTTTCTCTGAATCTAGGTTCTTGGGGAGGCAGAGGGTGTGAGGCAGGCATCTCCAGACCCATATAGCTACACTGAGGCTTCCCTGATGGTCATGGGTGCATGGTGGCAAACTGCTGCTTCTCTTGGCTTGCATGGATACACTGGGACTACCCCAGTGGTGGTAGACACACAGAAGTGTGTTTGTCTGATTCTCCTGGCCATGCTGCCTGCTTGCAGGAAGCTAGCATCTCCAGGGACAGCCTGCGTGTACATCGGGCATATCTAGCTCTTTCTCCCTGCTGATGCAAGTTACCTGAGGGAAGCAAACTTCCTGAAGTTGGGGTATGTGCAGGGGCAAGTCTGGCTATTTCTCACTGCCCTTGATGGCTGCACACAGGAGGTAAGCCATCCAATGGAGGTGGGCATGCAATGGTGAATCTGGCTGCGAGGTATACTTTTAAAAAGTTAAAAACATCCTCACAGTTCAATTCACAATAGCTAAGCTCTACAAACAACCTATATGCCCATCAACAGATGAATAGATAAAAAAGTAATATGCAAGTGATAACCAAATATATGATGAATGTTTCAATTTTAAAAATGTGGAGAGCTGGCGACCTGTACTCCAGACAATTGAGCTTGAGCTAGCTACCAGTTACACTGGACCGAGTCCCAGAAGCTCCACAGCCTTAGTGCACCATGCCCAGCAGCTTTCTCTCACTTCGGGAGATGGAGGCCCAGCCGGGACTAACAGCCCGGTAAAACAAACAGGACCCCTGGGACACAGGACTGCAGCCCGGCCCAAGGTTCTGCGGGCCCCAACCCATCATGCCCAGAATCCGCTTTACAATTTAGGGAGCCAAGAGCCTGGAACACCAGGCTCTGGAACCAGGCTTTGGAACACCACTCAAAACAAGGAAATATAGAAAAATGACAAAAGGAAAGACCACAAGGCAGGCTTAAAGCTCCAGCCCACCCCAAGGAAGCTCAGGAGCCATGTACATAGAAGAAAAAGAAGTCATACATGTGAAATGTCTGAAATGGTATCAAATGAAATAAAGATGCAACTAGGAAAAGCTATGGAGAAATTCAAACCAGAAATACTTGCCTAGCTAAAAGAAGAATTGATAAAAGTAGTGAAAGAAATAGTGAACATATCTAGTGAAGACACAGCCAAAAAAATAGAGGAAAAAAGAAAACAGATAGAATCCCTGAATGAACACTATAAGAAACAAACAGAATACATAAAGCAGATTCAAAGAGATATACAGGAAATTAAAAAGTCTATTGAAAGCTGCCAAAACCACCTCAACAAAAGTGAAGATAGAATTTCAGACCTCGAACATAATATTGCAGGTAGTGAACAGGAAAGGAAAGATCTTTTAAAAATAATAAAGAATCAGGAAATAACAATTCAACACCTGCAAGATGATGCAAAGAAAAATAACAAAACATTAATAGGGATAAATGAAAAAGAAGGGGACAGCCCAAATGATATCAAGGGGCTATTTACAGAAGTAATAACTGAAAACTTCCCAAACATGGGAATGCAAACTGACCTGTGGAATGGTGAAGCATATAGAACTCCAAACAGCCATACCCAAAATAAAACTACACCCAGACACATAATAATCACCATCCCAGAAATCCACCATAGGAACACAATACTAAAAACTGTTAGAGAGAAAAGAGAGATCAACTATAAAGGAAAACCTATCAGAATCACGGGAGATGTCTCAACACAAACAATGAAATCAAGAAGAGCACAGAGTGAAGTATTTCAGATACTAAAGGAAAACCACTTCCAACCCAGACTGACATACACTGCAACACTGTCCTTCAAAATGGATGGAGAAATAAGATATTTCCATGACAAAGAATAGCTGAAGAACTTCGAGAACACCAAACCAACCCTACAAAGAATACTGAAAGACACTCTAGATACACATGGGATAAAACCACCAAGCAAGGCAGACAATTAAACAGAATGGAAAGCTAAAGACAAAACAGCAGAAAGATAACATGTCAACAAAAAACCAATATATAACAGTTACAACCATTAATGTAAATGGCCTCAACTCACTGATCACAAGAAACAGACTGGCAGAATGGATTAAGAAACAACATCCAACCATATGCCTTCTACAAGAAACCCATCTAACTGAAAAGGACACTCATAGACTGAAAGTCAAAGGATGGAAAACAATACTTCATGCAGCAGGAAACCAAAAAAAAGCAGGAGTAGCCATCCTGTTTGCACACATGTGAATTTCAAACCAAGAATGATCCAAAGAGATAAAGAAGGTCACTACATACTAGTTAGGGAAAAACTTCAAGAAGTGGAGATAACAATCTTAAATATATATGCACCAAATTCCAGAGTACCCAGCTCTATAAAGCAAATACTAACAGAAATGAAAAATCAAATAAGCAATAATACAATTATAACAGGAGACTTTAACACACCATTGACCCAAAGGGACAGATCCACCAGACAGAAAATCAGCAAAGACATAACAGACCTGAATCACACCTGTGAACAAATGAATTTGATAGACGTATGCAGAGTGTTCCATCCAAAGGCATCAGAATATACCTTCTTCTCAGCAGTACATGGGACATTCTCGAAAATAGAACATATACTAGCCCACAGAAAATATTTAAGTAAATGCAAAAGAATTGAAATGTCCCATGCATGTTATCGGATCATAGTGCCATGAAATTAGAAATTAATGATAAAAGAAATTGCAAACACATGGAAACTGAATAATACAGTCTTGAGCAATCAGTGGGTCACAGAGGAAATTGAAGAAGAAATTAAACAATATGTACAAGTAAATAAAAATACACACACAACTTACCAGATTTTGAGGGATGCAATGAAAGCAGTCCTGAGAGGAAAATTTATTGCATTGATTTCCCACATCAGGAAGACAGAACAAACACAAATAAACAACCTGATGTTACAACTCAAACATCTAGAAAAAGAAGAGCAAGCCAAGCCCAAAGCCAAAAGAAGGGAGGAAATTATAAAGATCAGAGTAGAAATTAATGCAATAGAGACTAAGAAAACAGTACAAAGGATCAATGAATCAAAGAGTTGGTTCTTTGAAAGAATAAATAAAATTGGCAAGCCCCTGGCCAACCTTATTTAAAAAAGGAAAGAAAAAACTCAAATTCATGCAATAAGAAATGAAAAAGGTGAAATTACTACAAACTCCGTGGAAATACAGAAGATCATTAACACCTATTTTGAAAACCTTTACTCTCATAGGTTCAATAACACTAAAGAAAGAGACTGATTCCTAGATACATATGAACTACCAAAGCTGGATCAGAAAGATGTAAAACTGCTGAATAACCCAATTTCTAATACTGAAATTGAAAATGTAACTAAGTCCTTGTGTAAAAAATAGAGACCACTCCCAGATGGATTCACTGCAGAATTCTACAAGAAACACAAAGAAAACTTAATTCCAACACTCCTCAAAATCTTCAATGAAATTGAAAGGGAAGCAATTCCTCCTAAGTCATTCCTGGAAGCAAATATCACTCTAGTACCAAAACCAGAGAAAGACTCAACTAAAAAAGAGAACTATAGGCCAATCTCCCTGAGGAACATAGATGCAAAAATTCTCAATAAAATATTGGCAAACAGGATGCAGCAAATCATCAAGAAGATTATACACCATGACCAAGTGGGATTCATCCCAGGAATGCAGGTATGGCAAAACAATAAATGTAATCCACCATACCAATAGAGCCAAAAGCAAGAACCACATGATCATCTCTATAGATGCAGAAAAAGCTTTTGATAAAGTCCAACACTCATTCATGATAGAACCTTACAGAGAATTGGAATAGAAGGTCTTTATCTCAATCTGGTAAAGGCCATCTATGACAAACCAACAGCCAGCATCATATTAAATGGTCAAAAAATGAAAGCCTTTACCTTAAAATCAGGCACAAGACAAGGATGTCCATTATCACCACTGCTATTCAACATAGTACTGGAAATACTAGCCAGAGCAGTAAGACAGGAAAGAGAAATAAAAGGAGTAAAGATAGGAAAAGAGGAAGTTAAATTATCATTTTTTGCAGATGACATGATTCTTTACATAGAAGACCCCCAAAACTCTATTGAAAGACTCCTAGACACAATAAATAAATTCAGCAAGGTAGATGGATACAAAGTCAATACTCAAAAATCAATAGCATTTCTATACACTAACAACAAAAGTACTGAGAGGGAAATAAGAAGCTACACCCTTTACACTAGCATCCAAAAAAGTGAAATACTTAGGAATTGATCTCACAAAAGAAGTAAAAGACGTATACAGTGAAAATTATAATACCCTGAACAAAGGAAATTGAAGAGGACCTCAGAAAATGGAAAGACATCCCCCTGATCATGGACAGGAAGAACAAACATTGTAAATATGGCCATTGTCCCAAAATTAGTATACAGATTCAATGCAATCCCAATCAAAATACCACTAACATACCTCATAGATCTAGAGAAATCACTCTTAAAATTCATCTAGAACCAGAAGAGACCTAGAATAGCAAAGGCAATTCTAAGCAACAAAGGCAAGGCAGGAGGCATCACAATACCTGACTTGAAATTATACTACAAAGCTACAGTAATAAAGTCAGCATGGTACTGGAATAAAAGCAGACCTGAAAATCAGTGGAATAGATTGGAAGATACAGCCACAACCACAAACTCACTCAACCACCTTATCTTAGATAAAGTGGCCAAACATGCTTGTTGGAAGAACAACAGTCTCTTTGACAAATGGTGCTGGGAAAATTGGCTATCCTTATGCAGAAGACTAAAACTAGACCCATGTCTATCACCATACACTAAACTATAATCTAAATGGATCAAAGATCTAAATATTAAAACAGAAACACTAAAACTGCTGGAAGACAATTTAGGAAAAAACCTCAAAGATATATGGGTAGGAAGAGAATTCATGAACAAGAACCAAACTACATGGGAAATACTTCACAGAATCAATAACTGGGACCACATCTTATTAAAGAGTTTCTGCATGTCAAAAGAGGTTTCCAGCAGAGTGAAAAGAAAACCCACAAATTGGGAAAAAATCTTCATGGACAGTTCCTCAGACAAAGGACTTCTGTCTACAATTTATAAAGAATTTTAAAAAATCAGACCCTCAAAATTCAAAGACCCAATCCAAAAATGGGCATCTGAAATGAATACACAGTTCTCAGATGAAAAATTATGAATGGTACATAAATACATTAAAAAAGTTCGTCATCATTAGTCATGAGAGAAATGCAAATTAAAACCACACTGATATTCCCTCTCACTCCAGAAAGAATGGCCAGGATAGCAAACACTACCAAATCAAGTGTTGGAGAGGCTGTGAGGAAAAAGGAACTTATCTGTACTGTTGTTGGCATGTAGACTGGTGCAACCGCTGTGGGGGTCAGTCTGTATATTCCTCAAAAAGCTGAGTTTGGAAGTCCCATTTGACCCAGCTATTCCACTTCTGGGCATATTCCCAGAAGAACTGAAAACATCATACCACAGTGATATATGTGCTCCGATGTTTATAGCAGCACAATTTGTAATAGCCAGATCCTGGAAACAACCTAAGTGCCCATCAACTGAGCAATGGATAAAAAATTTGTGGCATTTTTATACAATGGAGTACTACTCAGCTATAAAGAATGATCACATTGAGATATTTATAAATAAATGGACACAACTTGAGACCATTCTCTTAAGCGAAATAAACCAAACTCACATGTGTAAATACCATATAGTCTCCCTAGTATGATAGTTGATGAGAGTATATAAGATTTTATGGTAAGCATGAGGCCCCATCTCATAGCTTTGAAGCCTTTCAATGTTTTGAATCTAGGCCATCCTATTAAAAACCTGCTGTGTTCTTGTGTGAATTCAACATGTAGTGAGGGCTTTGGGAACTATTCTGTGCATGTTCCCAGGATCTTGTATTTAATGGATCATTCCTGTTAGCCAAGTCAGTTTTGCCATAATTTTAACTTCCTCTCTCCATAAGAAGTGAAATCATGTCATTCAGTGTAAAATGCATGGAATTGTAGACTATCATGTTTTGAAAATAAGTGATATTCAAAATTTCAAATATGAAATTGTTTCTCTTATACAAGAAAACTAGAAACAATCAGAAAGAGAGAGAGAGACGGAGAGACAAATTGGGGGAGAAAGTTACATAACACAAAACTAGAAGATAGTTTTTTGGTGATAGCAAAGGAAATCAAGGGGAAGAGGGAAGAAAGAAAGAAGGTGGCAACAGAATTGAAAATGGGCAAGCTATGTTCAATTCATTTACCAAATTACTAAAACAAACTTCACAATTCTTATTTCTATCATGTTTAATTTAAAAATAGAATAAATAAATACATATATAAGTAAATATTTTAAAACAACCAAAGCCTCAAACAAAGAAAAAAATAAAAGCTGCTTTCTACCTGGGTGCAGTGGTACATGCCTATAGTTAGAGCTACTCCAGAGGTTTAGGAAAGAAGACCAATAAAGCACAAGAGTTTGAGGTCAGCCTAGGCAAGAGAGCACGACTTGATATGATTAATTCTGTAAAGGTCACTGCAAAGCAAACACAAAGCTCTTCTACAGTTATACTTTCATCACTCAGTGTACATGCAAAATTTTTAGGGAAGAAAATTTTCTCCAAAGGAGATATCATAACAAAAAATCAAAGCATACAAAGAATCTTAGCCCCTAAATAAATCCAAAATATATAACAGAAAAAAAAACTATGCCCATGGAAATCTAGTGAAGCAATTTATCAGACTAGAACTTTATACTCAGTGGAACAGTTGTGCAAACATGAAGATGAAACAAAAATATTTTCAGGCAACCTAATACCTAGTTTACTACATATAGAATTTTACTAAACAACTCCTAAAGGATATGTTCTACCAAGAATGAAATTGAAGCCAGAAGTAAAAAGTATTATGTAATTAAGCAACGCTGAGCAAAAAATGAAAGAAAGGAAAAAAAGATCATGTTGGAAAATATGGATTGAATAAATGAGATGATAATAATAGTATCTAATTTGAAGAGGTGTATGAAACTAAAATCTAAACCATGTTAAGATAGGAAGTTAAAGGGGAAAGTTATGAGTTTTAAGATTCCTATCTTTATTGGAAGTGGGCTAGAAATGTTAACTAACTTTAAGTTCCATTAGAAAAACAGCAAAATCTATGCTTTTAATGGTAATCACTAAAAGAATGCAAGTAACACTCATAACTTCCAAGCCAGTAGGGAGTGAAACTCAATTCCTCTGAAGACAGAAATGGATGAAAAAAGAAGCAAATAAAAACAAGAAGCAAGTCTGGTGTGGTGGTGCACACTCATAGGACATCTGCAAGTTCAAGGCCAGTTTGGACAACACAACTCCATCACGAAAACAAAAACATTAGCAATAAGCAACCAGGTGTGGTGACACATGCCTGTAGTCCCAGCACCTGGGAAGCTGGTGCAGGAGGATTGCTGCAAGTTTGAGAACAACCTGGGCTACAAAGTTAGTTCAAGACCAGTCTTAACTGCATAGTGAAACTCTACCTCAAAAAGGCAAACAAAACAAAACAAAACAAAGGAAAAAAAGCAAACAAGAAACAATGACAAAATACACAAATTCACACAATATCACTGTAGGTTTCTAACATAACTTGAAATCTGGGATTGTAGTGTCTGCTGAAATTTACTTTTGACCAAGTAGGACTGCTTTTGCTCTTCTGGGCCTTTTGTGGTTTTATATGAATTTTAGGATTGTTTTCTCTAGTTCTATTGGAAATGTTATTTGTATTTTGATTGAGATTGCAATATATAGTTAGATTAATTTCTAAATATTTAATTTGTCTTGTTGTGACTGGGAATAGTATTGTTTTCCTAATTTCTTTCTCATTGAGTTCATTATTGGTTTACAAGAACACTATTGGTTTTTCATTGCTGAATTTAGTTATTAATTGTAGGTGTCTTTTGTTGGAAGTTTTTGGGTATCTAGGGGATCATATCATCTGCAAATAGTGGTAGTTTAACTTTTTCCTTTCATATATAAATTTTTCTCTATTTAAATATGTATCTTTTATTCTTGCCTGACTGTTCTAGCAATTGTTTTGATTACTATGTTCAGTAGTAGTGGGAATAGTGAACATCTCTGTACCTACTTGTCAGTATTAGGAATTAAAATCACCTTGCACTTGCCAGGTGGGCGCTTGTGCTGTAGAGCTATATCATTGGCTTGCTCCTAATTTTAGAAGGCAAGACTTCAGCTTCTCTCCCACTAATAATATACTGGAAGTAGGTTTGCTGTAAATGGCTTTTATCAGATTGTTATAAGCTACAGTGATAACAGCATGGTACTGGCACAAAAAAAGACAGGTACATGAGTTTAACAGAGTTAAGGATGCACAAACAACCCCAAGCACATTCAGTGATCTGATCTTTGACAAAGGGGACAAAAACATACTCTGGAAGAAAGATAGCCTCTTTAGCCAATGATGCTGGGGAAACAGATTGTGTATATGCAGAAGACTGAATCTAAACACATATACCATTTGCTAAGCTAAAATCAAAAGGGGTCACAGATCTAAGAATTAAAACAGAAATATTGAACCTGAAAGATAAAATAAGTAAAACTCTTAAGGACATAAGAGTAGGCAAGAACTTTCTGAACAGAACACCAGTTGCACAAGAAATGACAAGAATCAATAACTGAAATGCATTCAAATTAAAAAAATATGCTCAGCAAAGGAAAAACCCAACAGGCTGAAGAGACAGCTTACAGAATGGGAAAAATTTTTGCCAGTTACACCTTGTACATAGGACTAGTAACTGGACTATATAATGAAAAAAAATAGATGCCATGAAATAAAAGATCCAATCAAAATTGGGCAATTAAAATGAATAAGCACTTCTCAGAAGTACAAATGGTGAATAAATACATGAAAAAATGTTCAACATCTCTTGTGATCAGAGAAATGAAAATTAAAACAACACCAAGATTTCATCTTATTACAGAAAGAATGGCTATCACTAGGATATCATAACAAATATTGGTGAAGCTGTGTTTGTGTGAAGGAACCCTGTTCTACATTATGGAAATATAAACAATTACTACAAACACTATGGAAATCATTATGGTGATTCCTCAAAAAACTACCTATAATTGTGAAATTCTATTTGATCCAGCTATTCTCCTTCTAGATATCTTCCAGAAAAAAGTTAAAGACACTATATCACAGTGATACATTCACACCATGTTTAGAGCAGCACAACTCATAAGAGCTAAATGTTGCAAGCAGCCTGCACGTCCCTCAACAGACTAGTGGATAAAGAAAATATAGTATTTATAAACAATGGAATAGTATTGCATCACAAAGAAAGATAAATTTGTGTCATCTGTGGGAAAATGTCTGTCCTTTCAGACCATAGTGTTAAGTGAAATAAATCAGACACCTAAGATTAGATATTCAATCATTTGATTTATACAAGAAACTCAAGGCATAAAATATTAAAAAGCAAAATAAAAGATTGATAATAAGAAAGAGAAACATAGATCCTTTGCAAAAGGGAAGGGGACCAAGAGAGAGGAAACAGAAGGAGGGAAGAGGGGAAGGGGATTATAAAAATTTAAGAAGTGTTATGTACATGTACCAAGTCTTCTTGAACAGTGCAAGCATTATGTTTTGCAAACATGTATTAATAAAAATTAACATGATATATACAAGCTTAAATAAGGTTAAAATTAATATATAATTGTAAATTAATTTTACGTATGTATTACAAGAACCTAGCATAAGCAGGCCATGCCCCACAAACTCCAAGCAGCAAGCAGGGACCAGAATTCACTCCTGGTCCCTGACAGCATACCCTGGAGGAATCCCAGCCCACTGGGAAAACTTGGAACTCCACTCCCAGGCAGTAAGACTGTGCCCTGCATCTGAAACCATCCCTAAAGGAACCTTGGATTATAGCAGATTATCTGTGCTAGTTTGAAGGGAGATTAAGTGACTGCCTCACTGAAACAGAAGATCTCAGCTGGCTCCAGTCAGTGTGGTTAGTATGCCATTAAAGTAAAGGTGTACAGTGGCTAAATAGGGCCAGTAGTAAAGCTCTGTTCAACTAATTGTAAGACCTTGGTGAGTCTGACAAGAGTGAGGGTGACCCCTTCTTACACACAGAAAACTTGAGGCAGAGTGAGCAGTGGGCTGAGAAGGACTCCCCCAACTTGAAGAAAATCAAAAGGGCTTATAAGACACACAGGCACACAATGGGGACACAGTAGGGCCTCAACCAACACAAACACAAACACTACAAACAGGGAGATTTGATGACCTGGAATAACCTGAAGATAAAGTATTAGCAGGAGCTAAAAGTTGACCTACATCAATACTAGGCTTATCAGCCCAGGAAGAATATAGGACTCACCCAACAAGCCCTACAGCAGGAAGTGAGATGAGTGGCCCACCTATTTATTGTGGGACCTAGCAATTGTACAAACATCAACTTTACATTAGGACCCCAAGATACACACTATCAACAGTTGACTAGCTGATACAAAGGACCAAATACTAACTCAAGAGGGGAAAATGGCAAAATGAAAAAACAAAATGCAGTTTCAAATATCTAGACCACCAGGAGCAAGCATAGGAGACACTGAATTAGAGGACTCCAAACGTAACACACCAGAAATCTCTGAAAACATAGCCAATGAAATAAAAACATGACTCCATGAGGCAATAGAGGAAATCAAATTAGAAGTACTCTCCCAGGTAAAGATAGAAATAACAACCTTAGTAAAGGAGTTGCTGAGCCCAGCTAAAGAAGAAATAGAGAAAAAAAATACAGGAGCATGGGAAGCTGATTGAAAACTTGAATGAAAAATATAGAAAACAAGCAGAATTCATGAAGCAAACTGAAAGAGATATCCAAGAAACAAAAAATTCAATTCAAAGCATGCAAAACCCTTTAAATGAAGCTGAGGATAGGATTTCACACCTTGAGGACAGGATCACAATTAGTGATCAAGAAAAGATAGAACTTTTAAAAATAACAAGGCAGCATGAAATGAAAATCTAGAAGCTTCAAGATGATGCCAAGAGCAACAATATAACATTAACAGGCATTAGTGAAGACACTGGAGTTAATGCAAATGATATAACTAAAATATTCACAGAAATAATAGGAGAAAAATTCCCAAACATGGAGAAAAAAATTATATGCAGATAAGTAAGACATAAAGAATGCCAAACAGTCACAATTAACATAAATCTACACCCAGACACATAATAATTAAGATCTCAGACATACAGCATAAAAACAGAATACTAAAAGCTGTTAAAGACACACCTCACCTATCAAAAAAGCCCATTGGAATTACAGCAGACTTTTCAGCATAAACCCTCAAGTCAAGACATGATTTGAATGAGATATTTCAGACCCTGAAAGAAAACAACTTTCAACCCAGACTGATGTACCCAGCAAAACTTTCATTCAAATTTAATAGAGAAAAAAGTTACCTCCATAACAAAGAACAACTGAAGAAATTCATGTCCACCAAACCAACCCTAGAAAGAAAATTGAAAGACATACTACACAGAGATAAAAATAACCACAATTGGGCTTCAGATTTAGCTCAGCAGCATAACAGCCTGCCTTACAAGCATGTGGTTGTGAATTTGATCCCCAGTACCGATAAAAAAAAATGACCACAATCCCCAGAACAGCATAAAGAAACCACCAGGTAGGACAAGCAATTAAATAAGGGGAAAAAGCAGAAAGAAAACAATTAGAACATAACATAGCAAAGTCGAACCAGTACATATCACTGATATACATAAATGTAAATGGCCTCTATTCAGGTATAAAAAGAAACAGGTTGACAGAATGGATCAAGAAACAGGATCCCACAATGTGCTGTATACAAGAAACGCAACTGACTCAAAAGGAAACTCATAGATTAAAAGTCAAAGAATGGAAAACAGCATTCCGTGCAACATGAGCCCAAAATAAAGCAGGGGTAACTAATTTATTTGCAGACAATGTGAATTTCAAACCTAAAATGATACTCGTAAGTGGAAAAATTCAAGAGGAAGAACTAACAATTATAAATATATACGCACCAAACACAGGAGCAACCACCTATATAACACAAATACTAAAGGACATGAAACACCAAATACAGAAGAACACAATTATTACAGGGGACCTTAACAGCCCATTGTCACAAAGAGATAGATCAACTAGACAAAAACTCAGCAAAGAAATAATAGAACTGGAACACACCTGGGAGCAATTGGACTTAGTAGATGTTTACAGAGTGTTCCACCCAACCACCTCAGAATACACATTCTTCTCAGCTGCGCATGGGACATTATCCACAGTAGACCATATATTATCCCATAAAACATTCTTAAGTAAATGCAAGGGTATTGAAATTATCCCATGCATAATATTTGAGATAGTGCACTGAAATTTGAAATTAACGGCAAAAGAAATTGCAAAACCTGCATGCATACATGGAAATTAAACAACAACCTTTTAAACAACCAGTGGGTTACAGATGAAATTAAGGAAGAAATAAAGCAATACCTACAATTTAATGAAAATGCAGAAACAACCTACTGTAATCTGTGGGATGCAATGAATGAGGTCTTAAGAGAGAAATATATAGCAATAAATTGTCATATCAAGAAAACAGAATGAGCACAAATAAACAAACTAATGCTTCATCTCAAGCCTCTAGAAAAAGAAGAGCAAGTTAAACCCAAAGCTCATAGAAGAGAGGAAATAGTAATGATTAGAGAAGAAATCAATGCAATTGAAACAAAAAGAACAATACAAAGAATTAATGAATCAAAAAGCTGGGGTTTTTGAGAGAATAAACAACATTGACAAACCTCTAACTAACCTTATAAAGAAAAGGAAAGAAAAAACCTGACTTAATGCAATAAGGACTTATAAGGGGGAAATTACTACAGATCCCATGGAATTCAAAGATCATGAATACTTACTTTGAAAATCTCCACTCACATAGAGTGGAAAACACAGAGG
>PVJX010029840.1:0-22532 GCA_004027295.1 Dolichotis patagonum | reverse complement strand
GGGATGTGCACGAAGGAAGGAGCCAGAGGTGCAAAGGGAGCCACAGAGACGGGCAGCCACAGGGCGGCTCGAGGGTCTGGCCTGGCCGCGTCCCACGGGTCACCCTGTGACCCAGATAGAGAAGCCTCTGCGTGGGACAGGCAGGGCAAAGAGACACGGATGGACACGCCACTGGAGCAAGGTGACCCCTGCGGCCAGGCCAGTGAACCAGAATGCAATCCACAGTGCTCATCCCAGCTGCCCAGGGCGATGGGAGAATCGCTGGTTCCAGCCCAGCCTGGGCAATCCCGGCGCTCGGGAGGCTGAGGCAAGAGCATCGCCACAGGTGCAGGGCCAGCCTTGCCCTGTCTCAAAAAACAAAAGGTGAGCGCTGGGGGTGTGCTGGACACGGCTTGGAGTTAGGTCACTCGGACCCACGGAGACCGTGGGAAGGAGCCCCGCCCTGTCGCACCAGGTAGGCTGCTCCCCGAACCAGGTGACGCAGATGTGGATGGCTCGGGAGACCGTGTGTGCGCGCGCACCGGAGTGCATGTCCCTCTGCTGCTGTCTCCCTTTCTTGGTGGTATTTTTATTCCCACATCTCACCAGCCACCACGTCCCAGCACTGAATCTGGCCTGAGTCTTTGAAATGCGTTTCACAGAGCAGACGCGTTGGCACACACGGGCCCGGCCAGGGGCCACCGAGGCCAGAGCTCACGGGCTGCCGCGTTACTGGTCACTGTCATTCACTTGAAAGTCACAGACCTTTTTGCTTTGCTTTTCTGATGGTGCTGGGGTGTGGCTGCAGGCCCTTCTCGTTCAGCTGTGTCCCCAGCCTTTTTTTATTTCAAGAGAAGATCTTAGCAGATTGAAGTGCCCAGGCAGAGCATGAACTTGGCGACCCTCCTGGCTCTGCCCCCCGAGTGCTGGGACAGTGGGCGGCCGGACATCGTGGCTGGTTGGCGGCGGCTTTCAGGGTTTCCGCGGGCCAGGGAGGCGGCTGGTGGTCACCTGCTGAGCTGGCTGGGTCTGCAGCGCTGTCCTTCACTTGCTGCCCCCCGAGACCCTCCTTACGCTCCAGGACCTCGGCGCCTAGGCCTGCTCTGTTTTTCCTGCTTCTGTTTTAGCTTGGACGCTTTGTTTGGGGCTGCTAAAACCTCTTTTCTGTTTGGCCTGCTTTCTAGCCATCTGGCGTTTCGTTTCCCATTTCTTTGGCATGGTGGCACACATGTCACCTGGCACTCTAGAAGGCAGAGGCAGGAGGCATCCGTGTTTGGGCCTGACCTGTGCGACTTAGTACAACTCTGTCCCACACAGAGTCGCTCAGTGTCGCTCGGTGAAGGCCCTGGGTCCCAGCCCCATTAACCCCGTCCAGAAAGGGAAAGGTGCTTGCTTAGCCCAAGGCCCCAGCTCCTTCGGGGTGTCACGAAACCCGGCCATCCTGCTTCACCTGCTGGCCCGCCACGGGGGTGCTGGCGCCTTTGAAGCTGAATACACGCGCAGGGCTGTGGCGTGGCGCGGGCAGGGCTGAACTGAGGAGGAGACGCCTCGGGGTGAGACAGCCACCTGGAGCCTTTCTGGGTGGTTTTCCTTAGTTAGCGTCGTCTGTGGCTCTGAGGGGTCCTTGAACCCCTCCCGAGGTCCTGCGCAGGTTTCCCGCATTGTCCACTCCACTCCGTGCTTGTTCTGATTAAACCCAGGCCACCCAGGGGCCGGTGGCCGGCGGCTGGCAGGGTTAGGAGCTCTGCCGAGGGCCTCATTCCCGTAGCCCTAAAGACCGTGCCCCGTGTCTGGTCCCTCTGGGCCTTCTCCGTGTACCCGCTTGGGGCTTTGGGGGTCTAGGCACAGCTGGCACCTGAACAGGCACTGGACAGTGGAGACGCTGGCCGAGGAGGGTGGATCACCGTGTCTGCTTCTCTTCACCCCATTTTCTTTGCAAAATTCCCTCCTCCAAGGCGCAGCCTAAGGCGGCCCTGGTGCCCCCAGCTCGCTCACTCATCAATAGCTCCGCAGGCTTTAAAAGCCTGGGAGAATCCCAGAGGCAGTGGCGCTGGGCTCCTTCCTGCTGTTAAACCCGAGGCCCCATGTGAACCCTTCCTAGCTTTCTCGAGATCGAGGGAAGCTCCGGGCGCCGGGAGGGCAGGAGCGCAGCCCGGCTGCAGGCGGCTTGAGAAGGCCTCTGTGAACCCGCCACCACCTGGCTCCGCTGGGCTGGGCAGGGCCCAGGGCTCATGTGCACACGGTGCCGTCGCCGGCTGCTGCCCGCAGCCCTGGCACCTGGTTTAATCGTGGAGAGCAGGGGCCTGGAAGTACCCGAATCTGCAGCCCAGCTAATTGCCTCACTCTCCTCCAAAGCCGGTGAGGTTAGGGACGTTACTGATGCAAACCCGGGTGGCACCACCGTGGTGGCTGACGCTGCTCCCCTGGGAGAGGAATACCCAGCCCTCCCTCTGCCTTTCTCAGGTTTCGGCTCCTCTGTGCGATGCTTCACCGGGTCGCACAGACCCTGCGGCTGTGACCTCTGACTCCCCCCTGCTCATGTTCTGTTGAACCCCTCTGTCCTTGGGGCCTCTTGCCCCTGTCTGGAGCAGCTGAATGGTTGTGTCTGCCCCACTGGCCAGGCCGTACCTCACTCTCACCCCTGGGCCTTTACTTCCTCACAGGACTTGGAATTGTCCTAGTTACCGCCTTAGTTTCCCTTTACTTGCAGGGCCCCGCAGTCCGTTCCAAGAGCCTTTACACAAGATCCTTGCTGACTGGCCTATAATAAATCCGACGGGTCGATTTATAGATTCTAAATTGGCAAGAAGTAGCTGGGAGTGGGGGCACATGCCCGTCATCCAGCCCTCGGGAGGCTGAGGCAGGAGGGTTGTTGCAATTTCGAAACCAGCCTGGACTGCCCAGCAAGACCCTGTCTGAAAAAGACCGGAAAAAAAAAATCAGCAAGAAGTCAGTGTAATCTGGTTTGGTTAAGGATGTGTTTGCACTCTGATTTTGTAAGGTGTTTGTCTGTCTGTCCGTGTGTGTTGTCAGTCTGTCCAGTCTGTCTGTGAGCAGTTGCCAGGAGTTGCTGAGCTGGTGATCAATCAAGGGTATAGAGCACAAGCACCCTCACGGGGTGCCCATGTGGCACCTGGCGGGGTGCTGGGGGTGAGCGGGGGTGCAGCCCCAAGAGCCCAGAGTGTAGGGGGGCAGCTGGTTCAGCGAGGGGGCGCGGCCTGAGCACGTAAGCACCCCAGGGAAACTTGGACAGGTCTCAGGGCCCCCGCCGGGCTGGGTGCTTGCGTCTGTGGCTGTTTGAATCTGTACAGATTGTCTGTCTGTCCGCTTGTCCACTCTGTGAACAGCCGGTCCTTTTATTTTGAGCTCAACAGATTTCCTCTTTTCCCTTTTTCCTCTTGGGATCAAGGTTCGATCAAGATTTGCTTGGGCTGTGCACTTGCACAGGACACATTCACCTCGGTGCCGGCTGGTCCAGCTGGCGCGCAGACGGGGCATACGCGTGGACTAGAGTCTCATTATGTAGAAAAAATAACACTAAGACAAATAAACAAGGTCCTTTGGGGTTGGGATTACTGGACAGGACTCCAGGGCATGCGCCTGGTGACGTGTTTGCAGTCAGTTCCCGGTCACCAATTGGAGGCCTGGACGACCTCCAGCCCTGGGGAGACCGCCCAGCCGGAGCTACGAAACGCCTTACGAGTTCACATTGGTTACTATCAAAAAAACAGAACAGCACGTCTTCCGCTTGATGTCTGTGCGGAGGTTTCCTATGCCCATGACAGTTGGTGCAGCTTTGCGATGTGCTGGCCACCCTCACGGCTCCAGATGCCTGGGTCTCCAGGGCTGCAAACGGGGAGTACTCAGAGAGACAGATTGCGAGACTCACGAGACTCCCACCCCACTAACGGTCCGAAGTTGGATAGAAGCTCCTTGGGGATCGGGAGGGCGATGACTCAGAGGGATACTTCATGTCAAAACGGAAGTTTGGATTATTCTAAGAATGTCGCAATTGTCAGGATAGTTGTATGTCCGGTTTCGATTACTGATTTACTGCGTAAAGTACGTAACTGTAGGCTTTCCAATGGCAAAGCGTCCGGGACAGCAGGAAACAGGCTTTCTCTCGTGTCCCCAGGGGCTCCGCTAGGTAGACAGTCCTGTCAGGCCCCCGTGCCTCCCACGCTGCACTGTCACTGGCCTCTTCCTCCGATGGTCAGGCCTCTGGGTGGGCTAGGACGGCCGGTACTCCGGCCCCGACCCTTCAGGGTCAGCGGGGCCCTAGGACACAGCCTCTGCTTGCGTCATCCATGGGTCACCAGGGAGCCTCTGGGCTTCTGCCCGAGACGGTGAGACCCCAGAGGAGCGACCTCCGGTGTAGTGTGCCTGAGGGTCCCCAGGAGGAAAACCTCCCGAGCTGTCACGGAAAGCAACATGCGTGGCTCACCCAGATGGCTGACACTGACGGAGGCGCCCAGGGCGCCGCAGGGCCAGGAGAGCCCGAGGAGACCCAGCTGCCCACGGGAGGAAGGAGCTCGCTGTACGAGGCCTCTCAGCTCGGCCTTGCACCTCTGCAGAGAAGCATGGCTTCGGGGTGCAGCGCCATGTAAGGCGCTGGCCGTGGGGGCACCGGGCCACTGACGCCCTGACAACTGCCGGCCACGTGGCTAGCTGGCTGCTGCTGTGGACTGACAGACTGTGGAGCTAAACTGTGGGGTTCACCCGCCACCATGCAGAGGGCTCCTAAGCTGCACCCCTCTGCCCGTCAGGACCTGGGTCAGCCACTGCGCTGTGACGCGCGTGACCTTGGCACTCCTCGGGTACTGCAGACCCCGAGGACAGCAGAGGCTTTGTCCTGCGCTGCTGCCCCAGCCCGGCTGTCTGGCCCTGCAGAGGACACCTGCCGGCCTGGCGTGTCCGGCCGCCTCTGCCTGCAGCACAGCAGCCCGCCCGGGCCAGGGTGCTGGTAGCCCCGCCCACCTCGGAGCGCCTTCCTCTCTGAAGTCAGACCTCTACGTCGGCCTCCCCGTCTTTAGTACCAGATGCCTGGCCCGCACCGCAGCCCCAGCCCTCCGTGAGATGGGCTCTTGCCGAGTCACCCGTGATAGGCGCCACCATGCCCAGAGCTCCAGCTGTCCTCAACGTGGAAGTTCGGTTTAGTTTTTTGGTCTTTTTGAGACAGGGTCTCACTATGCAGTTCAGGCTGGCCTTGCACTGTGTAGCCCAGGTGGGTCTCCAATTTGCAAGATCCTCCTGCCTCAGCCTCTGAGTTCTGGGCTTATGGCCACAGGCCCCGACTCCTGGCTCAGTTCAGTTTCTGAGACCCCCTGCAGACTTTTGACTCTTGAGGGGTCAGGGTAGAAGCCAGGGCCTTACATGTGACACACCCACCCTGGCACTGTTGGGAGCTGGGTTCTAAGTTGCCCTGGACTTAAGAACGGTTCTGCCCCAGCCACCCGGGCAGCTGGAGGACCAGGGTCACCGAGGCACCCGGCTCCGCCCTCATGCTCACGCGAGCCCAGCACCCTGTTGACCAGAACGTGCCCCAGCTTCCGGGTGCACGGTGGCTGTGGGTGGCAGGGCCAGGTCTGTGCTGACCACAGTGCCCATCACGTGCCGCTGCCCTTGCTCGCGGGGCCGGGCTCCCGTGGCTCCCCTGCACCCGCTCCCAGCCTCTCTTGGCCCCACCCCGAGGGGCCGCCCTGCCCAGAGGCTGGCACCCTGCACACTTGTGTGCGTGGTCACTGCCTGGGCTCAGCCGTGCCAGGCGGGCGCGGGCACAGCAGCTCGGGCTGGCGCGTTTCTTTCCTTTATTTAAAAAATGACTCGGTGTGACGCCACACCTTCCATGGCTTCAGGGAGGACGCAGGTTCCGGGGGCGTCACGGGAGTGAACACACAGGTGCTGGGGGTAGCGAGCTGGGGTGACAATATGTACAAGGGGCAGCGGCGCCTCTGGAACTCGCACCAGGCCAGCTGGGGTCCCCCATCTCGGGGGCGTCCCCCGGTTTTCTCCCTCCAGGCACACTGGGTTGGGGCCCTGCTTAGCCTCAGGGACTGGGTGCGAGGTGGCTGTCCAGAAAGGACAGTGACAGCCCCACTGGCCCGCATGGGCCCAGAGCAGGAGCAGCAGACCACCTACTACTGGACCGGGAGTGTCCCAGCAGGCGGGGCTCCCCACGAGGACCGTGCTGTAGCTTGAGCCCCACCAGTCCCACGCCCGTCTCGTGTCTCGGAGTGGGGACACCCTACAGGCCAGGAGTGGCTCGGGTACATGGCTAGCCAAGCCTGTGTCCCCACGAGGGGACGAGAACAAAAGACCCCAGTGGCCAGTGCCCGGGGGACCCCTCGCCTGGGCTCTGAGCTCCGAAAGGGGCCCGAGGCATCTCCTGTACCCTCACAGACGGAGACGTCCCCGCTCCCTGCCTGGGTGAGTGGCTGCCTGCCGCCCGCAGCTGCAGGGTCGGAGGGGACAGCCACCCCACGGGCCACCTCCCTCGGCCCAGGGTGGGCTCTATGGCAGAGGCGCGACCCTCTCTGGCCGCGGTGTCTGAGGGACTGTCTCACGGCCACGGCCACCCGGGGCTCTGGACCCCGGCCACGGCGTCCCACAGACACGGGCCCCCTTTGGGGACGCCCTAAGGGTGGTGGGGCGGCCTAGGTGTAGAAGATGACCTCGGGGATCTGCCCGTCCTCCACCGACGTCCCGTTGTTGTTCCCCGCCGCGTAGCAGAAGGTGAAGCAGGTCTTGGCCCCCGTCGTGGGTGACTCGTGCGTCACCTTGCGCAGGCCTTTGGTGCCGTAGTGGGAGTCGGGGCCCTGCAGGGGACGAGACGTTGAGGTGGGGCGGGTGGGGGCTCCCGGCCCACCGCTCTGTGCAGGCGGGGTGCAGACCTTGAGTGTGGCGCAGGCCGTGTAGTTCACGTTGGGCAGCACCTCCACCGGCTCCTTGAACATGACGCGGAAAGTACTGGCCGAACCGTCACAGCTGAAGCCCGTGTCGTTCTGGCCCAACACTGTGTTGCTGTCTGTGTGGATGATCTGGGGACAGGAAGGGGCTCAGGGCCTGGCCCTGTGGGGGAGGGGGCGGGGAGGGTGGGGCGGGGCCTGTGTGGGCGGGGCCCGGTGAATGGACAGTGCATGGTGGGCGGGGCCTGTCAGGGCGGGGCCTAGTGAAATGGGAAGGGTCTGGTGGGGCGGGGCCTGATGGGTGGGCCCGGCCTGGTGGGCGGGGCCTGGCGGGGGCGGGGCCTGGCAGGGGGGGCGCTCACCTGGATGTTCACCTGGTAATCCGTGGGGCCATGGATGGAGCCGTAGAGCCCGAAGCCCACCACGAAGATGCGCTTGTTGACCGAGAACCTTCGGAAGAGGGGGTCAGGCCTTGAGCCGAGAGTTGGCCAGGCAGAAAGGCCACGCGGGGTGCGGGGCAGGGCGGCGCGGCGCACCTGATGCGGTCACTGGTCCCGCTGTAGCCCCAGCGGCTCTCCACCTGCTGGAAGCGGCTGATGCTGCACTCCTTGCCACGCAGGCAGCAGCGCGGGCGGTCGATGAACTCCACACGCGGCTTGGGGTTGACGGTGAAGTGCAGGAAGAGGCTGACCACCTCCCGGTCCACCAGGATGCCGGACTGCGCTGGGCCTGCGGGGGGCAGAGGGCTCAGCGGGGCACCCCAGGGGCTGCCCTGGCATGGGGCGCAGGGGCTCAGCAGCCAGGGACCGCAGGGTCACTCACTCAGGAGTGACCTCAGGAGCAGGCCCTGCACCCTGCCGCCCTAGGGTGCAGGCCTGTCATGCTGGCACTCGGGAGGCTGAGGCGGGAGGATCTCTGTGAATTCGAGGCCAGCCTGGGCTACACAGCGAGTACAAGACTGACCTGGACTAAATAGCCAGGCCTGGTCTGAACAAAAAGAAAGCACCCACTCTAGGACCCTGGCTGCATCCCCCATCCACATACTGGGTCCTGCCCAGGGGTCACTCCCAGCTGGTAATCTGTGGCCAGTGAGCCCTGGGTCCCAGCCCTGGCTTCTACAGGTACCCGGGAAATCGGGCCACAATGGGCCAGTCTCAAGAGCAGCACGGTGGCCAAGCCAGCACTGCTGGTGCCGAGACGTGACAAGCACGGGTGCAGCCACACCCAGGACACAGACTGGGCCACCAGGTGTGGGCAGATGCCTCCAGGCAGAGGCCATGATGGGGGAAGAGCCCCCCCACATCCAGCTGGACACAGCCCAGAAGGCAAGGTCCCCTTCCTCCTGCTGGACATGGTGGCACATGCCTGTCATCCCAACACTTGGGGGGCTGCGGCAGGACGATCATCAGGACTTTGACGCCAGCATGAAGTACACCCCCTGTCTCTAACCCTAAATCACACTCCTTCCTCAAGTGACTTTTTTCTGGAAGACGGGGTCACGCAGCTGGGACTGAGCCTGGGGCCTCTGCCCCAGGCAGAGTTACTGAACTACACCTTGGCTCTTTAGTTTTCACCTCGAGACAGGGCCTGGTTAGCGGCTAAGCTGTGCAGGCCGGCCCCACTGTGATCCTCCTGCCTCAGCCTCCCACAGTGCTGAGATGACAGGCCAGTGCTGCCACATGTGGCCTCCCTCGGATCCTTACGCAGTTCCACACCTGTGACCGGGAACTTGCAGACCTAGCCGAGCGCCCCGGGCTCTGGCCGGGGCAGGGGCCGCCGTTACCTGCGGCGAACTCCTCGATGGTCATCAGCGGGAAGCGGATGAGCCCCAGGGCCTTGCCCAGCACCTTCCGCTTGTTCTCTGGCGTCGCCTGCAGCTGCTGCCTCTGACACTCGGCCTCAGCCCAGCGCACGACTGCGTTGAACAGCCGCACCTCCCGGATGCCCAGGGTGTCGCGCTCCAGGACGGCCACCAGGGTGTCTGCGGGGGGGAGGGGGGGACCATGAGCAGGGCCGTCCCGGGCCCCAACCAGCGCCCTCAGCCCGGCTGTGAATGGAGGTTTATTGGTGCACACAGCGGTTTCCCCCAAGGGCAGAGTCACAGTATCTTAGAAGAGGGCGCCCAAGCAAGCCAGGCGCAGCCGCAAGCCAATTCCGCTGAGCCTCTTCGGGCGGCCCGGGCGGCCCCCCAGGCTGGGTCAGGTGAGCCCAGCAGGAGCGCCCCCGGGGCGAGGCAGCGGAGGGTCGGCCCCGGGCCGCCCGACTCACCCAGGTCGATGTCGGTGAAGCCCTCGGCGGCGATGGCGTCGGCCGTGTTCTTGTCGATGCTCTCCAGGCACAGGCTGGCCAGCTGCGGCTCGTCGAACAGGCGCGCCTGCGGGGCACCAGCTCAGCGCGGCGCTGGGGACGCACGCCTGCCGCCCTCCCCTCTGCCCAGGAGACCCGCGGGCCAGGGCCGGGGCCGGCCCGGGCTGCACACCAGGCGCCTCCCCAGGGCGGAACGGGGGAGCCCAGCCCTGTCACCCGGCCGAGGGCCGCCGGGGCCGGAGGAGCGCAAGTGGGAGTGCGGCCACAGCTGTGACCCGGGCAGGGGGCCCGGGCAGCCCGCCCCCAGCGCAGGGGCCCAGCCTGCACACCTCAGCAGACCCTGCCCCTAACTAAGGGTGGGGACGGCCTGGTTCCAGCCAGCACCCGGCCGTGCGGGCCGGGCCGCAGGAACAAGCCGGGCTCTGGCCTCAGGGCAGGCCCCGCCCGCCGGGCCTGTCCCCACTGCCCGGCCACCTGTGTGAGCAGCATGAAGGCGTTGTCGGCCCGCAGATTCTTCTTGAGGAACTCCACGCAGTGGGCCTCGAGCGCGGGCACCGCGTACTTCTTGGCGGTGTAGAGCGTGGTCATGACGGTCTCGGGCCCGATCTGCACCTCGTCGGAGTACAGGAACCTGGGGCAGGCAGGCGGGGCTGTGAGGGGGACCCCGGACCCAGCCACCCCTCTCCCCCAGCTGCGCCCAGGAGTCCCGGAGGAACCAGCCGTGGGCGCTCCCCGAGCCTGGGGGAGGGGACACAGCCGGGACAAGGTCCCCGGAGATTGAAGCCAGGCCCTGCCAGGCTCGGAGTACGAGGCTGCATGGCAGCCTGCGGCCCAAGGCAGGAGAGCGGGCAGTGGGTAGGGACCAGACAGCTCCTCCCTGTTACCTCCTCCTGTACCCTAGAGCTCCAGGCCCCACTGTGACCATGTGGCTGACCGTGCCCTGCCCACAGCACACTGGACACGATCACACCTGGAGTGGATTAAAAAACAAAAAAGCAAGCCAGGCGTGGTGGTGCCTGCCAGTCATCCAGCCCTCTTGGGAGGCTGAGGCAGGAGGATCACCGTGCATTTGAGGCCAGCCTGGACTCTGTAGCAAGATCCCGTCTCAAAAAATGGAAAAATAAAAAGACACTAGAACTGGCCTTGGGGCGGTAGCTGGAGCCGGTCCTCCCCACAGTGCCCTGGAGCAGGCGCAGCCCCGAGTGCATCCCCGCCCCACTCCGCCCACCCCGGCAGCTCACTTGAGCAGCGCCAGGAAGGCGGCGGGCTCCACGTCGGGCAGCTCGATCTCTGTGGAGGTGGTGGCCATGCCACCATTGAACATGGCGTCGAAGACAGCGCTGCCCACGGCCAGCACGAACCTGGGGAAGAAGACGGGGCCGCGGTCAGCCTGGCGGGGGCCCCAGCCCTCACCCCCTCTCCGACCTCGTTGGCCAGGGTGCTGGGCATGGCGGGCCAGCAGTGCTGACCGACTGGCAGCCATGCAGCCCAGCGACCCTCCGCTGCCCTCCCCTCGGCGTCCTGTCCAGTCCCTGTCCTCCCCACTCTGGGCCCGGCCAAGCCCCAGCGTGGTTCCCTGTCCTGTCTTCCCCTGAGCTACCGGCCGCGGGCTCCTGCACAGCCGGCTCCGGCCCACGCGCCTTCCAGAGATAAAAGCACCGGGCACTTCTCTGTGTTTCCACAGCAGCTCAGTGCCACAGGGAACCTCGAGGGCCACTCACAGCCAGACGCAGACAGCAGAAGCCCCGCTGGGCCACCGGGGGCTGTGGCCTCGGAGCCAACAGAGGCAGCAGGTCAAGGCAGCCCCTCCTGGGCACCCCAGCTGCAGGGCGGCCCCGCCAGCCTCCCCCAGACACCCAGGAAGCCTCCCCAAACACGTTCCCCCGAACGAATGACCCTGGATGGCCACAGGGGGCCACGCGCACCGACATCCACGGGAGCCCAGCCCATGGCGGCCACGGCTGGGCCCTTACTCAGCCAGGACGGAGCGCAGCTGTGACGCTCGGACCTCGAGGACACCACACTCAGGGACGGGTGCCAGGCAAGAAGGACACAGGACCGGGGCTCCATGGCCAGGAAACGCCCAGGACAGGGGCTCCAGAGACAGGAATTGGCCTGGGCACCGGGGCGGGGGTGGGGGGGCGCTCGGTTGAGGAGGTGGAGAAAGTGCCGTGCGTGGTGCACCGAGCTGGGTGCACGGCGGAGATGGCAAACGCTGGCGCTTTTGGCCAGGGTCGCACTATGTGACCAGGCTGGCCTTGAACTCATTACGTAGCTCAGGCTGGCCTGGAATGCACAGCGTCCCTCCTGCCTCAGCCGCCTGAGTGCTGGTGACAGGCACGCTCTAATGTGACCCTATTTTATCATAATTTAGTTTTTTTTGTTTTGAGACAGGTCTCACTGTGCAGCCCAGGCTGGCCTCGAACTCACACTGACCCTCCTGCCTCAGCCTCCCGAGTGCTGGGGTCACGGGTGTGCGCCCCAGGGCCCAGCTTCTACCACAATTTAAAAGGTGAAAGACTTATATGATCTGAAGCGCCTGGGAGGCTGAGACGTGGCAGCTGTGAGCTTGAGGCGGGGCCACACAAGACCCTGTCTCAAAAAAGCAAAACAAAAACAAACAAACTAACTAAACATTTTCTATGAAAGGCCAGACATCCCAGGCATAGTAGTACATGTCTCTTAATGCCAGCACTCGGGAGGCTGAGGCAGGAGGCCTGCTGAGAATTTGAAACCAGCCTGGGCTCCAAAGTGAGCTCAAGGGCAGCCTGAACCACATAGCGAGACCCTGTCTCAAAAAGCCAAAACAAAAAAGTTTAGTAAAAAGACCCAGGGTCTACTCCTAAGCACCACACACAAAAATAAAATAAAAATTGTAGCTGGGCGCAGTGACGCACACCTGTCATTCCAGCACTTGGGAGGCTGAGGCAGGAGGATCACCTTGAATTAGAGGCCAGTCTGGACTACATAAGCAAGTCCAAGGCCAGCCTGCACCTACACAGCAAAGATTCTGTCTCAAAAAACAAAACAAAACAAAACACCAAGAAACCTCACGGCAGGAGAAAGAATGCCAAGCCACCATAGACAGGTAGAGAAGAGAACCACCTAAGCACCTTGGGTAACAGAGTCAAAGAGCAAAAGTGTTCTGCAGCACACAGATGGTACCTGGTCCGTTTCATGACTTCCCTCTATGTGACAGGACCTCCCTGAAAACCCCACAGCCACTGGACACAGTGGCACACGCCTGTGGCCCCAGCACGCTGGGAGGTTGAAGCAGGACGACCAAAGTTCTGAGCCCAGCCTGGGCAACTGAGGCATTTCAACCACCCAGTGGGCAGCTTCAGACCCCAGCTCAGTCCGCAGGGGAACCAGGCAGCTGGACAATCACCCAGGACGGGGGCGAGCTGAGCGACGCAGACACCCAGCTGACCAGAGACACAACACAGAACCAGTCCCCTGGGCACACTGGGGCGCCCTCGGGACAGAGCGCAGGCAGGGCCGGGCCCACAAGCTACACAACAGCCGGTACACACCTGTCACCTCAGTGCTGCAGGAGGCTGAGGCAGGAGGGTTGCAAGTTCCAAAGTCTGCACAACTTAGTGATTTAATGAGCTCCTGTCTCAGAATGAAAAATAAGGGCTGGAGATGGAGCTCAGGGTGCAGCCCCGGGCTCTATCCAGAAAAGAAAAAGAAAAAGAAGTCTGGCGAGGATTTCCTTGGCAGTTCTCCAAACACGCCGTGGAGTCACAGGCACGTCCCTCATGCGGCCCTGGCCCAGAGCCCACCTGGCCGTGTGCCAGGCAGCGGAGGCTCTGGGAGCCCACAGTCCACCCTGCAGGCCGCGTCACCCCAAGCTCTGTGACATGTGCAGGATATGTGTAGGGGGTGGCTGCTGCGTGCACCCATAAAGCACCCTGAGGATACTCTGAGCTTCCTGCCCCAGAGACACTGAGTCCCAGCAGGGACCCCACCGCCACCTGCCAGGCCTGGGAGGGAGGCTTTGTCCTAGAGACAGGCAGGGGCCAGCACCGGGCTGGACAGGACACCGCGGCTTTTCACAAGTCCAGGTCCCCCTGCGCCCTGAGTTCTCGTGCACACTGAGCCCCTGTCTGTCACCACTCTGGGAAAATGGTGGAGTCCCCTACGCTTAAAAATCTGAAGTGGCCCCGGCCTTTGCACATACTAGGCAAGCGCCCCCCTCTGAGCTGCACCTCCAGCTCTCTTTATCTTTTTGGTTGACTCTGTTTTCTAATTTTCTCTCTAAGTAAACCCCAGCTAGGCGTGGTGGTGCATGCCTGTAATCCCAGCACCTGGGAGGCTGAGGCAGGAGGACTGCTGGGAGTTCAACACCAAGACCCTGTCTCAACAAACAAACAAAACTCCAGGCTTTCTTGTGATGCCACTGGCTCTCCCTTTAATACACTTGCTGCCCCTGGCCCCACCCAAGATCCAGGGGCAGCCTCAGCACCACAAAAAGGGTGAAGAGAAAACAAAAGAATTCATCTGATGCTTTGGAAGCCCATTACCCAAGACCAGGTGTGGACCGGGACTCAGTGCCCCTCCTCCAGGAAGGCAGGCCTTTGTCACACACGCTCAGGGGTCACCAGTGATGCTGACCTTGGCCCCTGTTGCGGGAGAGCTCCAGGTTTCCCAGAATCAATCTCCATCCTTGGTTTGTTTGGTTCTTATGGGGGTGGGAGTACTGGGGTTTGACTCCAGGATCTTTGACTAAACTACATCGCTAGGCCTTATTATTTTTAAATTTTTGACCCAGAGTCTCACCAAGCTGCTAAGTTACCCAGGCTGGTTTAGAATACATGACCCTCCTGCCTCAGCCTCCCAGATGGCTGGGATGATAGATTTTTTTTTTAAGACAAGTTCTAGCCAAGCAGTCTACACTGGCCTTAAATTCACTACATGGCCCAGACTGAACTCAAACTCTTGAAAATCCTCCTGCCTCAGCCTCCTAAGTGCTGGGATAACAGGTGTGCTCCACACTTGGCTACTTCCGCTCTATTAAGTCTGTGGCCAGCCAGGGTCTGATGGCCAGTACGGGGCTTCTCCGCTTTCCCTCAAGCGTCCCTCCCTGCAGCGACACTCCAGTGTCCTTGCTGCGGCCAGCACCAGGCGGGGTCATCTGCTTTGCCTTAGGCTCTGTCCACTTCCAGTTCACCCGCCCTCTGGGAAAGCGCCCTGGGCCACTGTGACAAGGACCGAGTCAGGTCAAAGCATTCCAGCAACCTTGCAATGAATGGCTTCGACAGATTCCACTGAACAGATGCAGAAACTGAGGCACAGAAAGGCCAAGATACCACTGCGGGACCACTGCTATGCAACCATCCAACAAGCCAACACCAGCGAGTCCCCAGTCTATCCACATCTATCATGGTCACGCCAAAAGCCTGGAGACACCCACCACGGCCCCCAGGCACTGCCAACGCGCCACTGAATCTGCCTCCCGATTCCACTCCAAGCCCCAAAGAGGCCGAGCCCCAGTGTGGCCTCAGGGCCTCTGGCAGCTCATCCCACACCACAAAGCCAGTCCAGGCCCCTGGCCTAGGGCGCCCTCACTTCTGCCCTGGCCCCGCAGTGGCTCCAGGAGCTCAGCTCCTCCACCCAGACTCTGCACCCCCCCCCACCCATCCTCACACCCACCCACCGCTCTGCCCCAAAGTACACGTGCCAAGGTCAGCCGAAGTCCGCTGGGAAGTTATCAGCTCCCAGAACAGAACCTGGAGTGTCCCACTCCTTGTGCAGCTGGATGGGGTCCCTGCTGTACCCCAGGGCCAGATGGGAGGGGGAGCATCTTCCCAGACGCCAGCTCCATCAGCACAGGTAGGCGTTGAGAGGCCAGCACAGAAGTGGTGACAGGCTGCAACGCGCAAACCCACCAGCTGCCTGCTCGAGGCCTGGCCTGGGGAAGGGCAGAGGCCACACCCCTATGGAGACGCCCTGGGACCCCGCATGGATAAGAGCCTCGGGCACAGAAGGCCCAGATACGTGTCACCAGCGAAGGAACCCACTTGCGTGGGTTCCGCACAAGTCACAGGTCAGAGGGTGCCCCCCCGCCCCGGCCACTCAGCAACACCCCGCACCGCTGAGACCCCCAACTCTGTAAAACAGGCCGAGAGGGACCAGCGAGCTGGCCGCAGGCCCTGAGGATGAAGAGGGTTGGGGGGGGGTTCCAGAGCTGGGGGTCGCCGGGTGGGAAGGGTTTTCCCTGTGGGTGAGGTTGAGGGTCAGTTCTGGGGTCTCCGCACATGCAGAAGTGGCAAGCAGGTCTCTGGGTGGCAGGATGGAGGCTCTGGCAGAGGTCTGGGGCCCCCAGGCTGGACGCGGTGGAAACCCAAGGGTCTCTGATGGGAAAACGGGGAGGCAGAAGGTTCTGGGAGTACCAGGAATTTCAAAGGGCATGGGGTCGCCCCAAGGGCTTGAGCTGGAGCGGTCTGGGGGTCACGCACAGGCCGGAGGAGGTAGCAGGGCCCGGATGAGGTTCCCAGGAGCAGGGCCTGGGGACCAAGGTGAGCATGATAGGTTCCAGGGGCTCTCAGCTGCAGGGGCAGGGCTGGGGGTTGGAGGGGCCGCTAGTGCAAGGTCGTGGGGCGCCGGGGTCTGTGATGCAGGAGCCGGGGAGTGGGGGTCCCGGGGCGCGGGGTCCGGGGTCATGGGTGCAGGGTCCCGCGCAGGCCCGCCGCGGCCCACCTGTGCGCCGGGACGCGCTGCGAGCCGAGCCCCTTGCCCACCAGGAAGTGCACGTCGCAGAGCACCTCGTTGTTGAAGAGGAAGGCGAAGCGCTCCTGCACCGTGGGCTTGGTGGCCTGCCAGTTGTACACGGGCTCGCGCAGCAGCGCGGCCCCCGCGCCCGCCGCCTCCTCGCGCTCCGCGCCCGCGGCCTGCGCGTCCGCCCCGGGGCCCGGTGGAGAGTTGGGGGGCGGCCCGGGCGCGGGTGCCGCAGCGGCGTTCACGGGGGCCGGGGCGGCCGCATTGGCGCTGGGGCCCGGGCCGCCCCCCGCGCCCGGGCCGACCCCCGGCGGGCACGACGCGCGCCCGCCGCTGCCACCCGCCGCCATCTTGTCGCTGCGGCGCGGGGGCGGGGCGGGGCGAAGAGAGGCGGGGTCGGGAGGGGCGGGGCAAAGGACGGGACTGGGAAGGAGGAGAAATGGCTGGGAGGAAGGGGAGGGGCTTGACGCTAGAGGGAGGGGCAAAGGGAGGGGCTTGAAAGGAAGGAATGGCGGGGAGGAAGGGGAGGGTCTTGACGTGAGCGAAGGTGGGCGGTGCTTGGTGAGGGGCGGAGCTTGAAGGAGGACGAAAGGGAAGATGGATGGGAAGAGGAAGGGAGGCGAGGGAAGATGGGAGTGGGATTGGAGGAAAGACGGGGGCGAAGGGGAAAGCCGGAGGGAAAGCTGCAACGAGACGTGGGCGGGGCCAATGGGGAGGGGAGGGGCTACCAGAGGGGCGGGGTTGAGGAAGACCGTGGCTCAGAGCCCAGACCCCGACCTCACCCTGACTCTGGGTGCTGAGCCCCAGGCCTGGACTCCGACCCTGACTCTGGCGCTCAGGCCCGAGACCCAGAACCCCACGCCGCAGGTGCTACTCTCTAGCTAGAGCTTGCACATCAGGTTCTGAACCCCAGAATTCACAGGTCCTAAACCTTCACCCCAGTCTCCAGTCCCCCGACCAATCCTGCACCTTGGACCTGAGTAGGGAACCTGAATGCTGGGCCTGAGAACTCAGTTTCTGAACCCCAGATATTCAGACGCAGAACTTCAGATTCGAGATCCCACTTCCCGGACACCAGACTAAATCCCAGTCCATTGCCCCCCACATTTTGATGCCAGACCCCCGACCCCAGACCTACTTGACTCCCGGTGCAGAGTGGGAAACAGGCCGGGTGAAGTTGCAGCTGAAAATCGGGAGCGGGGAGAGCTCTCTGCATTCAAGACTCAAAAGATGGCCTGAGGAAGCACTCTGGGAGGCTGAGGCAGGAGGATCGCAAGTTCCAGCCCTGCCTGAGCATTTTAGTGAGTGTCTCAAAAAATAAAAAAGACTGAGGATGGAGCACAGTGCAAGGGCCCTGGATTCAATGCCCACTACTGCAAAATAAAATAAAACACATGCAGGTTATACTGGCAGCATCTCTGGTGTCTACAATAACTTCGAGCTGGAAAATACATCTAAGATACAGCAGTGCTCACTATGAGTGTGTGCAGGTCCCCTGCTGGCGGGTCCAGGGACAAGATGGTGACCTATCCTGGCCTCTGAGACTATAGACTGGAGGGAGAGGACGGGAGGGCGCATGACCCCCACATGCCTCAAGTTGGGAGGCAAGCGCTGCGTCACCCCTGCTCTGCACACTGCCCCCGGTTTGGGGAGCTCACAGGTGTCCCGAATGTGCCAGGCAAGCTGATGCAGGCTTTCTTTGCCAAAGGCGTCATCACGGAAGCCTGCCTGCCCCGGCGGCCACCTGGAAGCACCTCCCATTGGTGACTATGTTCTTGCGGCCCTTATAATAATCCTCTTATAATGCTTAATGCTGGGTGGGTATTTCTATAAGGAGAACCTGGGGAGGCCTTTCTGTGACCTGTCAACAGGGAATACACCAAGGCGGGACAGACAGGAGCCAGGAATTCACTGGCAACTGGGAACATAAAGGAAAGGAGCTCTCTGTCCTTATGAGTTTGCTGCTTTTTTTTACCAGGAGGCTGAGGCAGGAGGATTCCTGTGAGTTCAAGGCCATCCTGGACTGCACAGCAAGACTCTGTATCAAGAAGACAAAAAACAACAAAAAAAAAAGTGAACTTTGCTATGTCAAAGAACATTCCTGGGTTTTGGGGGCTCAGACACAGACATCTGTGGGGACTGCTATCCCACCCACTACAGAGTGGATAGAATGTTGTGGAAACCACAGAGATTTCAGTTGCACAACCTGGCAGATCAATGCTGAATATGTGTGCACACCACCAAGATGAAAATGTGGTCCACAGCTACGTTACCTACCTTTGTTTTGTTTTGTTTTGTTTTTGTCTTATTAAGATAAGGTCTTGCTATGCAGTTCAGGCTGGCCTTGAACTCAGTTTGTAACCCACACTGGTCTGGAACTCACAAAGATCCTCCTGCCTCAGCCTCCCCAGTGCTGTGATGACAGACACGGGCCTTCAGGCCAGGTCTGTAGATTTCTTAAAGGGGTCTTCTCAGGCCCTCCCCTGGGGGCTCCTGTGATAACCACTCCGTCCCTTTGTGCGCAGCAGTGGCCTCTAGAGGGCGCCCTTTCCAAACTGCTCCCTGGCTTTGCAACTCATTCCGACAAATTTTTCAATTTATACCAAATCAGCCCTGATCTGCAGATTAAGACGTCATTTCCATCTCCTCCCACCTCCCCTGCCTCTGACTCGGGGACCCTGGGACTGTCACATAGGAATATCATTCGCATTAGATATGCCTAACATTGAAGAATAAAAACTCCGAGGGTCATCAAAAAATTTAGCGGAGCTGGATGTGTGGCTCATACATGTAATCTCTGCTCAGAAGGCTGAGGCAGGAGGATCTCCCAAGCCCAATGCCAGCCTGAGGTACATAGTTGAGTTCAAGGCCAGACTTCACTACATAACAAAAACAAACACCCCCCCTCTAGGGGGGCAGAGTGTGAGAGTGTGGCCCACTTTTGGCGGCCAAAAGGAGAGAGACCCTGGTGTGTCGGGACCGGCATGGTGCCGTTGACTCGGGGTGCCAGGAGAACAAGGAACTCCCCCCTCCTCTGGGGGCAGCTGAGAGTGTGGCAGACTTTCGGCGGCCTGAAGGAGGGAGACCCTGGCACATCGGGACCTGCACGGTGCAGTTGACTCGTGGTGCCGGGAGAACAGGGAACTCTTCCCGTCTCTGGGGGGCGACTGTGATCCTGCCTGCGTGTGGGCTGAGAATCAGACATCTCAGGTCGTCCCCAGTCCCCTGTCCCCCTTCCCCTCCCCCCTGCTTAGCAAGTGGGAGCCAATGAACTACACATCTTGTGAAAAGATTGGCTATGTTATTTAGTATGAGCTCCCCATATGCAAAGATGAGGACAACCATTTGGAAGAAAACAAGAGACAATATGACAGATAGTGAAGATCTCTGGTTGTCTAGCTTTGAAGTTTATGCTTTCTTATGTCCGATTCTGTTGTGTTTGATTTTATTCCCTTTTAAAATAAAAAAAATTAAAAAATAAATAAACAAACAAAAACCAGCACATGCCTATAAACCCAGTATTTAAGAGGCAGAAGCAGGAGGATCCTCTGAATTCAAGGCCAACCTAAATTACATAGAGAGCCTGTCTCAAATAACCAAAAAAAAAAATTACTTTTATTATTATTATTTTTTTTTTTTCTGAGACGGGGTCTGGCTATGCAGACTAGGCTGCCTTGAACTCCCAGCAATCCTCCTGCCTCAGCCTCCTGCATGCTGGGATGACAGGCATGGGCCACCACACCCAGCTTAGGTCATTTATACTGTGGTGCTGGGTTAGACTGTGGGATTTATCTGGGCACAACCTGGATATTCCCTCAGGAGGAGAAGAGGTTTCCACCATGGCTCATAGGCTGGGCCCTGTTAAATCATGGATAAAATAGGACCGGGCATGGATCAAAAGGGAGGTGCGTTAGGTTGAGACCCATTAGGAGTCTGAGCCCTTGGGTTGGGGAGCCCAGTGCTGTGTGGTGGGTAGCACATGGGGGGCCCTCCTAGAAGATGGCACCTCTGAAAACAGCCACCAGACACCTCCAGAGGGCAGGCAGGATGGGGTGTCCTGCACCTCCTACGGGACTTTGGGTTCGCACCTGGAACCCCAGCATTCTGGAGGCCAAGGCAGGAGGACTGCAGTTTCGAGGCCACTTTCAGTACATTAGCGAGACTCCATCTCTAACAGAGAGAAAGAGAAAGAAATACCTTGTGTATCCCAGGCTGCCCTGAACTCCAGGCACTCCTCCTGCCTCAGCTTCCTAAGTGTGGGAAATACAGGATAACATCACCATGCCTGGCCCTCAGAACTTTTAAAAGGACTGAACTGTAGCCCAGTGTTCTCTGGGTTCAATTCCCAATGCCAGGAAAAGAAAGACACTGGGTGAGGCAGCACGTACCTGTAACCCCAGCGGTGAATAGGCTGAGGCAGGAGGGTTGCAGAGTTCGAGACCAAGCTGGGCTACATAGTGAGTTCAAGGACTAGCTTGAACTACATAGGAAGACCCTGTCTCAAAAAATCAAAACCAAGGGCTGGGGATTTAGCTCAGCGGCATAAGTGCCTACCTGGCAAGTGTGAGGTCGTGAGTTCGATCCCCAGTACCGAAAAAAAAAAATCTAAACCAAAACCGGAGAAAAGGAGAGAGAGAGAGAGAGAGAGAGAGAGAGAGAGAGAGAGAGAAAGAGGGGTAAGAGGAGAAAAGAAAGAAAAACAAAGAAAAATAACTTCCTAAAAAAATAAAAAAAATTTTTTTAAAAAAAGAAAGAAAAATAACTTCCCGTTCTCATTCACTCAGGGTCTGGTAGTGAGAAACCTGGCCCCCTCCCAAAACAAACAAACAAAGAAAAAACCATAAGGGGAAAGAACTAGAATTGCAAGACCTAAAGATGTTCAAATAGAACAACCTGTGTGATTCCCAGGAAATCAAGTCTGTGAGTCTGTTTAATTCATTTATTCTCTTTTTACAACTCAATTGAGCCAGTTTTGCTCTGTATACCGACAAGGCAGGCCTAGTCCTCTCCAACCTTTGAGGGTGACCATTCTACTCCAGGAGTTATTGGCTAGAGGAAAAAACATTTTAACACCTAGGAATATTCTGGAAGGTTCCAGGATCTTCTGGAAAATTCTTCAGTCATTGATCAAGAGGATCGTGTGGTTCTCAGGCTCCTTCTCAAGAAAGCAAGTGGTGATGGTTTTTCTTTTTGTTTTGTTTTTCTGAGCTAGAAGTGAAACCCAGGGCCTCTGCGCTGAGCTACATGCCCAATCCTTTTTCTTTTTCTTTTTTTTTTTTTTTGTACCAGGGATTGAACTCACGACCTTACGCTTGCCAGGCAGGTGCTTAAGCCACTGAGCTAAATTCCCCAGCCCAACCCTTTTTCTTGTTTGAGACAGGGTCTCGCCAAGTTGTCCATGGTGAGCTGAAACTTGGACTCTGCCTGGGTCGGCATCCCAGAATGCTGGGATCCACAGGCCTGTGCCACGGTGCTGGTTGAGGTGAGCAGCCCATGAAGGGCCTTAGAAGGATGACAGGAGAGCTTTGAGGGTCACTTCAGGGCCGGGACTAACACAGAGGCCTCACTTCTGTAAAATGGGGGCATTGGCCACCGGGGGTGTTGCTCGGTGGTTAGAGCACATGCTTAACATGAACAAAGCAGCCCTCAGGAGGCTGAGGCAGGAGGATCGCTGTGAGTTTGAGACCAGCCTGGGCTACAAAGTGAGCTCAAGGCCAGCCTAGACTGCATGGTGAGACCCTGTCTCAAAAAGAAAAAAAAAATTTGAACAAAGCACTAGATTCTGCTTCTAGCAACAAAATAAATAACGGCCATAGTCCACAGATGCAGTCAAAGTGGTTTTGTGTCTGTCTCAGGCCTCGAGATTCTGGAGTCCATCTCTCTGGTCCCTGATTCTCCCTAAGGGACTCAGACATCCGGGGATTCCCAGCCTTCCATGGGTGCTGAGGGTGCTGGGGTAGACAAGTACCTCATTATAATGTCCAGCTTTTTGCAACTCACAAAAGGGAAGCCAAGGCAGGGGATGTATGAAGCTGTTCCCTTCACATTCTACATGGGGAAACTGAGTCTCCATGATACAGGGGGCGGGGAATGGGTGTAACAAAAACCACCACACACCCTCCCGAGGCCACCAAACCCAAATGCCCCTATAGCTAGGAGTAGAAGATCCATCTCATTACCATGGGCCTACAACTCCAGCTAGTCAGGAGGCTGAGTCAGGAGGATCTCAAGTTCAAGGCCAGCCTGGACAACTTAGTGACTTAATGAGACCCGTCTCAAAACAAAAAAATTGGGCCAGGGACATAACTCAGTGGAATAAGTGCCTGCCTGGCAAGCATAAGGTCCTGAGTTTGATTCCTGATACCACACACACACACACACATACACAAAATTCGAAGGACTTGGCTGTGGCTCAGTGGTGAGTATTTACCTGGCACATTGAGGCCCTGGGCTCTGTTCCCGGCACTGCAAAGGAAAAAGAAAGATCCGTGTGATAGAAGTGAGACACACTGCCAGGAGAAGGCGGCCAGGGACCAGCATCACATCACACCACAAATCCACTGAACTCCAAAGGGCTGCCAAGCTCCGCTTATCCATCCGACTCCCAGCTGTGAGCTGGGT
>PVJX010029839.1:0-22551 GCA_004027295.1 Dolichotis patagonum | reverse complement strand
ACATTTTCTCAGGTCCCAGTATTGACCATGTTTTAATAAAGGATGATCAAACCTGATACCTGAACTATCTGAAGCAAGTTGAAAGACCATAATCACATGACTTTTTCCTTCTCTTTACTGTATAATTAGGTAACTGAAAAGACATATCCCTAAAAATCTCAGCTGTTCAAGCTAGGCATTCTGACAGGAGGTATATACAACTGTTAAAGATAGTCTCAGATAAAGATAAGACAATTTATTCCACACTTTTTTGAGTGGAAGCTATTTGCAAGACATTGTGCTAGATATGGAGAGAGGACAACCATCTTTGTCCTTTAAATTTTTAAACTGGAAGGTGGAGAAAGGTGAGTCAACAATTAAACAAAAATAATAATGCACAAAAAATAAAATATGTACCATAAGAAACTACAAATAAAATATTGTCAAAGAATGATAAATCACATTGAATATAAGGAATCAGGAAAAGACTTACAAAGATGTAGACTTTCAAAATGGGCCTTAAAACATTGTTAAGGAATGACTTTAAAGTATGCTAATAGTTTTTAAAAATTATTTTAAAAAGTAGAGGTACAGTGCTGAATGAATGTTAGAATTAAGAAAGAACTTACCTTAAAATATGTTTATTTAGAATAATATAGAAAGTGCAGCATGTATTATATGATGATTGCTTCACTTGATTTTTTGAGTCTTCATCATTGATACCTAGATAGAAGCAAAACTCCATTGCACACTTACCCCTATAAAACAAAAGCTAAAGAGATAGGCACATATATTTCTTTCTCAGTGCTATTGCAATAATCTGCTAGTATATCTTTTCACAAAGAGAAATTTGTTTTATGATGTCAGACTCTCATACTCATCAGATATAGCCATATATGAGACATTTTTCAAAAATGAAGTATAAAAGTAGAGGTTTTAAAGAGTGCAATTCTTTATAAACTACTTTCTAGAAACTTTCTTGAGTTTCTTCTGTATAGAGTGATTCACTGAATAGAGAGAGTGACGATTGGACATCATTGTCTTTGCCTGTACAACTCCATCACACTTACCTAGGGAAGAACCTTATCTAGTAGTTAAAAGAGGAAAGTTAGATCTTGCTGTTGTCTTGTAGAAGAGTGCAAATGTAAGGGTAGGGTTCTTCAGAAACCATCAAGATTTTCAAATTGCAAGGCTATATTATTTCTATAAGATCCCCCAAAAATGGTCAATCTGGAAAGTTTCAAGTGACCTCTATGCTTATCGCTCATATGCAATCATACACAGGAAGGAAATTACCAAAAAATGGTGTGTGAGGGGAAAAAAGTTTTATCTGCTTGACTAACAACTGCATATCCCACTGTTCACTTCCTGAACTGGAATGCTGGTTTTGGCAGCACATATGCTAAAATTGAAGACCATTGGATTTTCAAATTCATCTTGATTTTAGTTGCTTGCTATGAAATATCTGAATCAGATTTTTTGGTATTATAGTATGAATTTTAAATGTTTCACTGAAAGTTCATGTGTTGAAAACTTCATCCCAGCTGAAGGTGTTGTTGGGAGCTGGTGGAAGCTCTAAAGAGAACTGAATTGTAGGAAGTAACTCACTAGAGGCATGTCTTTGAAGAGTGTATTTGTTCCAGGCTCTCTCTCTCTCTCTCTCTCTCTCTCTCTCCATGTCTCTGTCTCTGTCTCTGTCTATCTCTCAGTGCATGGTGAGAGGTACAGCTTTCCACTGCCAACACTGCCTTCAACATAGTCACTGTCGCTTAGAACCAGTGGAGCTCACCAACCATGACTAAAAATTTTGAAAACTGAGAGAAAAAAATCTTTCCTCCTTTAAGTAGTTTAACACAGGTATTTTATCACAGTAATGCAAACCTGACAAACATAAGAGACAACATAGTGTAATGTCATTTGAATATAAACTAATTGATATATATATTACAAACCTAATATTTACACTATACCAGAGAGAAAACTTCTATTAAAATAGATTTATTGGTAACAAAATATATCTCACAAATTACAAAGAAAATCTTTCATTATGTTGTCAAATCCTGACTTTTGTCCTTTGTCTTTTTTTTTTACACTATAGGTTTACCACTTTCTACCCATGGTTTAAATTCAAAAAACTACAGGACCCATGTGAAATGTATCATCTTCTTTCACAAATTGGGTAATATAAATGGACATTTATGATATTATTAACATACATAAGCAGTTTAAATCATAGAGAGGTTATATAACTTCGGAAACACACAAGCGGCAAACCTAGCTTTTGCCTCTAGAATCCATGCTCCTACCACTCCGTAACGAGGAGGACCTAGCAGATGAACCTGGCAACCAGCACAGTAAAACGCTTCATATTTATGTTGGAACAAATGTTGGAAACTCGAAACATTTTCAGAGTTTAGAATTTAAATCAGCAAACTGCATTTATGGAACATACAATGAACAACACGAAGACTTTTATTACCATAATTAGAAATAGTGGTATAAGTATCAATAAAATATACATTAGACATTATCAAATCATACAACACAAAGACCATAGGGCAAAGATTTTGAAGATAATTTTTTTCCTTCTCCTTGGTTGAAAACCTAAGTTTGGATGTGATTAAGAAAAAGTCACATGGAGACTGGACTGAGTTCAAAGATGGCAGACAAGTAGGTAGCAGGAGAGGGAGCCTCTCTGAGAGAGACAGCTCAAATGCCAGAATAAAACACCATGGAGAGACCCAAACAGAGAGAGATAGACTCTCACAACCCACAAAGAAACTAAAGTGCAAAAAAACCACTCGAATATGGGGTCCTGGGACTACCATAAGAGAAGCTAAGATCAGCGAGCACAGCGCCCTCCTCAGCTGCCTGAATCCCTGTCAGAGACCTGAAAAAGTGATCCGCGCCGAGAATGGCTTGAGCCGCCAGAGCGCAGAGCTGAACAGCCCCGCATGTGGCTCACCTGGAACAGCCCTGCACATGGCCCACCAGAGGCACCGTAAATTCGCAACGTAGCCCTACTAAAGTTGGAGGTCGGGGAGCCCAGCAGTTCTCAGGGACCAGCATCAACACGTGGTGAGTGATGGGAATAAGACCCTCCCACGGGAAAGGGGAAACCGACTGGACAACATGTTGGATTTGGGCAGGAGAGCCCTAACTCCATAAGGAAGTGGCTTCAGTTGGTTGCTCCCCTTGTCGAGCGGATTGGTGGAATCTGCTTGGACTAGGCCGTGACCCTGGCTGGGACCCAGTGAGTCGCTACAAACTAATTCCCTGAGATCGGCACACACTGATGCAGTGAAGGCCTGCAAAGGTTGACTGGCCTGGAGGGGAGGAGCCAGCTCACACTGCCTGTGCTTGAACTTTAATCTCTGATAACCGACTGAAGAGGGCAAAATCTCCTAGCCTGAGCCCTCTAGAGACCCTTAACCAACAAAAAAAGGGTCTGGGAATTACACTGTACACTTGTAGGGAAGGAACCTAAAACATTGCGAAAGGGAGAAATAAGAAAAAACCCCCAGCCTCCAACCCTGAGAACATTGATCCAGGAGAGGTAAATACAAATGAGACTGAGGGCAGCAAACATGCAACATCAAACACAGCATTAGTGGACATAAAGAGATATCTTCAGGACCTCATAAGTGGGACAAAAACTGAAATATTAATTCAAATTAAACAAGAGATAAGTAGATTAATAAAAGAAGGGCTGGGCACCTCTCAAGAAGACACAGACAGAAGAATGGAGGAACACAAAAGGAGAGAAACATTTAACGAAGAATACAGAAAAATATAGAATTCATGAAGCAGATTCAAAGAGATTATCAGGAAACTAAAGACTCCATAGAAAGCTGGCAAAATTGCTTGAAAGAAACCAAAGATAGACTATCAAAAATTGAAAACAGGCTTGCAATGTGTGATCATGAAATGGAAGAGCTCTTAAAAATAACAAGGGAGCAGGCAGTAAAGATACAAAGACTGGAAGATGACAAGTGGATCTATAACTTAAGAACAAAGCATGTGAATGAAGAAGCAGGAATCAAAACAGAGGAATTACAAAGGCTATTCACAGAAATTATTAAGGAAAATTTCCCAAGCATAGAAAAAGAAATGATATGCAGAGGTAGGAAGCATACAGAACTCCAGCCACCTACAACCAAACAGAGCTACACCCAGACACATAATAATCAAGATCCCAGAAATTCAATATAAGAACAGAATATTAAAAGCCATCAGAGAAAAGAAACAGATCACCTCTAAAGGAAAACCCATCAAAATCACTGCAGACTTCTCGACACAGACCATCAGGTCAAGAAGAGTTTGGAGTGAAGCCCAGATTGATGTAACCTGCAAAACTCTCTCTAGTAATTAATGGAGAAACAAGACGCTTCCATGACAGAGAGGAACTAGGAGAATTTGTGACCACCAGTCCCACCCTACAAAAAATACTGAAGGACATTCTAGGGAGAGAGAACAAGAATATGAGCATTTCAGGAACAGTGGCAGAGAGGTCTCAGTGAACAGGGCATATAGTGGAGTGAAACAGAAAAATAGACAACAAATGACAGAAAAACAGAATAGCAGAAATAAGGCAGAGAAGATTGGCTATAATCTCTAGTATAGATGGCCTTGAAATAGTAACAGAGAGAAACACAGGCAGAGTAGATCAGGAGATAGGGTCCATTGAGATGCTCTATATAGGGAGGCATTGGGACCCAAAACAAGCAGTGCACCCCATGGGAGTGAAAGGGGAGGAATTGTCTAAAACAGGGAGGCAGAGGATATTGTTAATTGGGTAACAAGTTTTAAAATTTACAATTCTCATCACTCTGCTTGGATGGATTACGTGCTGTTCCAGTTTGTCTACTTACACTAGACTTGAGGACATGGTCAGCTATCCCAAAAATAAGAGGACATATTATGGTAATCATCCCTAATTTTCCTATCAACTTAATCTGAAGCCCTTTATAACTTATACAGTCTAATTATGACTGATCTTATTTGAATCTGGTTTGTTAGATTGCTACTTTGTATTGCCTGATTTTGAGTATAGGCAACTACACTGAAGATGACAAGATTCACTAAGATACCCACTCTGGTTTGATTATTACTTGCTTTTGAAGTCTTGTAATGTCTCCAGTGCTTCATTTTTATTAATGTTGTTATAAACTGCTGAGACATCATGGTAACCATTGTAGATCACCTAGTATTGTGATTTTATGTGACTTTTTTTGCATGCTTTTCTAGGAATTGTTTTGTTTTATATTGCTTTGTTTTGTTTTTCCCTCTAATACAGAAAGGATAGATATACACTTAGAGACTCATGTGTAGAGCTTATAAACAGTTTATAAGAACCAACTATATAACACATATTGAAATGAGCAACTACTTTGAAGAAAAAGAGACACTACAGTACCCAGTGCTGAATCCGTAATGGCATGATGTGAAATACAGCAATACTATCATTCTTTATTCAAACTGATTTTAGCTTGTTTTGTTTTGTTTAATTTCGACACACATGAAGGTATGGACAGCTGTTTTGAAGAGAATGAGAGACACTATGACAGACATTCTTGGCTTCCCTAATGTCTGGTCTTGAAGACTTGAAATGCCCTCCTCATCCTGCTCAGATCAATTCCATACTATGTTGTTTCATGTGAATTCCCTGTTTGTGACAATATGGACAACTATTTGGAAGAAAACAAGAGTCAATATGATAGAGAATGAATATCTCCAATTGTCTAGTTTTGAAATTTATGTGTCTTACATTGCTTTCTTGTGATCCGCTCTGCTCTGTTTTGTTGTGTTTAATTTTACCCTTTTGATATAATTGCATGTATATTTGAGTGGGTAAGATGGATGACCATATTGCTGTTTTTGTCAGATTGTGGAGCAGAACTGTTAACAGTCTCACTGTTCGAATGTCTACTTTACAAGTTTTAACTTTGTAATGTGAACAACTATTTCCAAGAAGTCAGTATGTAATTTGTCAAGTAATAATTGCTTAGGATTTTTTGTTGTTGTTCTTTTCCTTTTTTCCTTGGAATTGTGTATTGTTGCTACCCTTTATTCTGTTTTGTTTTGTTTTTTTTTTCTCTTTAAACAAAATTTTAAAAAAAAGTCACATGAACCAATGCCAGCAACCATTTTCCACACATACCTTTGTAAGTATCTATTCTGGGATAAAGCAGAATCATTTTCACTAGATGAGTCAACATTTTCTGAACACTATCTTTCAATGCTTGTCACTGTACAGAGAGTAGGAGCTTTTTCTTCTTAATTATAGCTTATTGTGCATATTTTTAGATAATTAATGTTCAGAACGTTACTATTTAAGTAATTATTTCTGAAAATAGGACTATTTAATGTATAAAATAATTCTGTACTTTCTTAGAGTCACAGAACACTAAAAATTCATATTGAGTAAACTTTGACTTTACTGAGTAATTTTGACAACAGTTATTTTGAAAAGAACAAAATTGGGACTCAAAACAAATGAATATTGTATACGGAGCATTTTTGATCCGTTAATATTTCAGCTCTTGTTCTTAAGTTTCTTAGATATCATGAACTTTTTATTTTCTATTCACCACATGCTTTGAATTGAATATAATATATTATAAGTTAATTCAAATCCATTAAACTGCACAATTAGCTGCATATTTTAATGTTTTTTATTGGGTTATTTTTCCAAAATGTTTCTCAGAGATTTGCACATTAAAAGTAAATGAAATGTCCTTGAGGAAGGTTCAGCACCTGGACTTTAGTAAATATTATAAAACAATAATTTTTTCATCAGTATGGGGAACCCGTTTCAAAAAGCCTGAAGAATATAAATTAAACGTTCTCTGGGAGAAATACAAAGGTTAAAATTCATCATTTTAACTGATAGGCCTTCTCCAGGAAAATAAGCAATGCAAAGAATACAAAATACAGTTTTAATTTACAAGTCCTCCAAATACATTTTCAAGGGGAAAATATCATTTGATTATTTCTATTGTGAAAAAGCTTTTTTATGATAATTGTTGATTTCACATATAATTGTCCTTAATGAGATATATTTTGGAGAATAAATACATTGAAGGAAACAATTTAGCACATCTTTCATTATAGATACAGTGTAACCTGTGAACAGTTATTTTAACTCCTTCATATTTAATATGCTAAATCTAGCACTTGTTTTAGGTCTGAGACTGCTTTCCATGAATTAATTTCATGCTCTCTAGAGTACAGAATATTTTTAAAATTATATTATTTAGATCTGTAGTTTTCCTCATTTTTAAGGGAACAAAAATCAGGAGAAAAGTGGAAAGTCATTAGCAAACTCTTGATATAATTAGAAAAAGACAAAAAAGTATCAACAGTACAGTTTGACAGCAAGATGAAAAATTTTCCCTAGTTTCCTTACTTTGAACTGAGTAATGTCATGCAAAATAAGTGCTGCCATGCAGAGCTCTGAAATCATCCATTTAACTTGGAAGAGGAAAGGTTCTTGGCCCAAAAGGAAATATCCAAGGATAGTTTACCATAAGCAACAAGAGTCAGAGAACAGTACACTTCATAGATATTTCTACTGTCAATTTGCCTTTTTGTATCCCAGTTTTTAATTTAGAGGCAAAAGGGTCCTAGAGGAGATCCATGAAATACGTTGCTAGTACACAATTAAAAACAACATTGCTGAAAATAGCTGTTGAGTTACTGAATGGAAAACAGAAATATGATTTTAAGGGAAATTAATTTTAAAAAAAATTTATTTTGGTTTTAAAAATGGAGTCTTGCAAATGTTGAGAAGCGGGCACGTAAGACCTACAAAAGACTAGCCAGCAGGATGGGGACCAAAGCAGAGCCTTGCTTTCCTATTAGGTCCATGTTAAACCAACTGGAAGTGGAGACTTCTCTTGTGAAAAGTGAAAGGAAGGGTAAAGCTTGAGTTTTTGCACAATAGTTTATGCTTATATTATTAAGAAACGGGCAAAGAAACTGAGAGCACCTCAAGAGGAGGCCAGGACTTTGCACTCAGGGAGTTTTCAAGTAAAGACTGAGCTGGACAGACACAGAATGAAAACGCAGGTGACTGCGCGCACATGAAAAGAATCCCTAGTTTGTACGAATAGGACTTCTGTGCACAATCCAGTTTCTACAGTCAGCATCTGTTTAACCTTCATGTTTTTCTGCATTTTAATATAGTGCTTTCCAGTTTTCTATACTTTATGTGAAATGTCAATATTTGAGAGAAATGAAGTTTATTTATCAAGTACCTAAACTGAATTTGTTTTCTAATGTTGCTTTTAATCTTAGCATTGTTTTTCAAAGATGACTTTGATTTAAATATTGGTGGGCTTTTGCTGACTGTATCATCTTTGAATGTTTGCGAGCCTCTTTGAAGCTTCTCATCATTAAATTGTGTACAAAAGTTGAAGGACTATCTCACACAGTATATGTAAATTGTCTGGTAGATTGCAGGCTGTATTAGCCAGCATGAAATTCCAGCTACTTGGGAGAGTGAGTCAGGAAGATCTCAGTTTAGAGGACTGCCTGGCCAACTTACGGAGATTCTATCTCAAAATAAATGTAAAAAGGGATAGAGATATAGCTCAGCACTCTCAGAATTCAATCTCCTGTGCCACAAAATAATCTATAAATAAAGTGAAATTATTTATCATGATTTTCCCTAATCCCTTAATTTTGTACTCCTTTAAGCAAACTTGCTAGATAGAAGATCTGTTTTTATTGTTAAGTTAGGCTTATTAACATGGCACAGCCATTTTTCTAATTATTACATTGGAAAATTTTGGTATATCTTTATTGTTTATTATAGTGCTGTTTTTTGTAATCCAAAAACTGAAGAAGAGAAAATAACAGGGTCAGTGCTGTCTACCCAACACCCTCAAGCTATTTATCATAATGAGAAATTAATTCCCTCTCTTGGATATTATTATATAAAGTCTTCATTGGACATGAAAATAGCATAAAATAAACTTGGAATATTTGCAAATACTAGTAGAAGTGCATATATATCTAGGGGGAATTAAGGTTACCTTCTCAGAAATTTTTATTTGTAGCTAATATTTTAATGAACATTGAAGTAGCCTCAGTTATTGATGTAAGTTAAGTAGTTTTTGCTGTTATAAGAAATCATTTTGTTTAGATAGTTCAATATGATGATATCAAATACATTTGACCTAACCAGATTTTAAAAGTGCTTTAAAAGAAGTAAAATTAGCCACAATATATCATTTTTAGTATTTCATGCCTTTTGCACATATAACTATACATTCCTAAAATTCTATTTTAACAGAACTATGTCTACATATTTAACTTAGTAGGATGGTGTATGCTGTTAATGTAGCCAATGGCATGGGTCACATTCTGTCCCAGGTCACTTAGTTTAAGTCGGTCCACAGGCTAGTTTTACTCTGTCTATAGACACTAACTTAATGCAAATTATCCTAAAATCAAATGTCCTCAATTATAAGACAGCCAGGATTGAAAAATATTTGATTCATTTGTTATAACTGGAAAAAAATCTCAGTGTCTACATCTGTAGAGGCCAAGTCACTGTAGTCTGACATAAACATAGTCCAGTATTATTTTAAATTACTTTTATCTGTATAAGTCCTTATCTTTTTTCTCAGATTCTTGTGGGACATATGAGTTCACTGATATTAAAATACTGATTGTTTGAATCTTTTTCATTTATTCAATCCTTTTAAATTTGAATAACCCTTGTACATATATTTCAAATTATAAAGAAATGAATGGTAGTTTGTATTAAGGATTTTCTATCTAGATTTAGAATACTTACAAAGAGTTTTCATTTTCATTTCATTTTCATCAGTTGATGAATGAAAATATCATTTAAACTTATGGCCAGTTTAGGTTTTAACATTAAGTCTGATAGATAATCTGTAGGCATATGAGTGATGCCAAGTTGTATGATCAGGTTTTTTTATTTCAATGCTGGAGGGTGAGTCTTTAAAACTGCATAAGCACTTTTCCTATTAGTCCCTAAAAGTGGGAGTGAAGATTTCAAAACAGAGTATAAATCATCACAATTAACAACTTTCAAACTGTCCATCCAAAGCAACTGGTTTGACATGCCATCTGTTATTTCTTCTTGAAAACCCTCTAGTCTGTTTAGCTAAGGCAGCCATTTACCATGATGTTCCTTTATAAGGTGTGTGATGAACTGATGCAGACAAGCTTTTGTTTTAATTAGTAACAATTTCTGTGATGCAATATAATTTTTTCAGTGCTCAGGGTCCTTTATAAATCAAAAGGAATCCAACTAAAACAGTAATTAATGTCAAATGACTAGTCAGAAAAGGCTCTATTTAATTAAAAAGTTTTAATCTTTTTTTAAACCTCATCACACATTCTCCAAATTACAAACTGTAGTCTGAAAAAAAGGATGTAATTGGGTAAATAGTTTATTGTCTATCTAAAATGACACCTACAAATTATAAAAAGTGACAATGGTCTGCTTGAAATTGGAAAATCATTCTTAAGGCACATTTTTATGTTGTTTGAGGTTTTTTGCCACTGTAGTTGGAATCCTTATCTTTTAATAAATGGCATATCAGCTATAAAATACAAAGAGCCAAAAATTTTATGAATTAAAAATCTATTCATAAGGATATTTTGTCCTTGCTATATTTCTTCAACTTCAGGTTAAATTATAACTTTATCCATATAAAATCAATAGAAAAGCTGTGAAAAAACAATATTGGGCCAATTCATTATGGTACATTTTATGCTTATAATTAGAAATACTTCAAAACCTAAGTCCATTTTGCAATTAATATTTTTTCAAATCTTATATTCTAACACATATTGTTTCTGTTTTATACTGGAGTCACTGACAGATATTTTAGTGTATATATAAATAAGTATGTAAAATATATGTTACGTGTGTTGCAACCCAATGCATTTATTTGATTTTGCAATCATAGTGTTTTATTAATTAAAGGAATTTAAGTCTAGATACTAATTTTATTTATTGATATTAAAAATATAACCCTAAAGGAACTTGAAGAAAGCAGCTTCTCAGCACATTTCTGTGGCTCCTCACTGCCATATGTTCTCTCCCTTTTAATGCAAAGGATCTAAGCCTTGTACATCCCAGTAACATAGGTCTCAGTGGAGCGTTAATACTATTAATTGGTAAGTTGATCTTTTGCATGTTTTATTGTTACATTCCAACTTTTGTTGTATAATTTCATTTCATATCCTGCCAATTTTATGCTAATGTTAGGTTCCACTGTAGCCTAGCTGTGTTATTTTAACTATTCAATTATATTTAAAGGAAAGAAAAAAAGAGGAATGTTAAAAAAAACTTGAAAAGAAGATGAAAATCATTCATTCAGTGCCTACTACTTTTGTATGTGTGCTGCTTACATTGTATCATTTAATCTACCAATGTAATTATTAACCTTCTGGGCTTTAAATAGAAATCTTACATGGTGTATTTATCACTGGGAGTGTGTATACTAAGCAAATTTATAGATATTACTTTTAATATATTGGTTAACATATGAAATATATTAATGCATGAAATATTATTAAGATACTTTAGCAGAAAGTGCTATTGCTTAGGAGAATTTGATATCTCAATTTTTAAATTCTAACATTGAATTAATAGCTAAAGGAATAAAATGTTTTCTTGCTTTTCTTTTATAGTAGAGCTAAGTATATGATAAATTAATGTAACCCATCTTGAACTATAGCATTGTCTTATGTGTGTGGCTTATATGAATACAGCAGTGTGCTAAAATTTGTTGAACTGTCTCTTCAGTAAAAAATGAAAGTAACTTCATAAGGATAAGTAAAATGATAAAGCAAATTGGCAGATGTACCATAAAATGAATCCAACATTAATCATGTCAAGTTTTTAACATATGCCAAAATTGGTAAACATCTATCTAACATAAAAATATAATATGAATGCTTATTGAAATTTGATGACTCCTTTGCAAACTTAACAGATTACTACAGTCATCTTATACTCAATAATTTACTTAATTCTCTAATTCTACAGATAATTTCTGTAGGATGTGCAAAAGAAAACTTCCATAAAATCAGTTAAACAGACAATGAAGATTTTATTCATTACTATTATAAAAGAGAAGATTGAATTCAATTGCACTGAAATAAGAGAAGAGAGTTCAAATACTAAAGTAAATATATGTAATGTATATGCTATACATATAAATATTCCTATTTATTTCTCTATTTACATTGACATTTGCATATATGTGTTGATAATCATCTATATCTGAGTGTTTCCGATTCCTCTACGAAACTATAGGCCTCACAGTACTTCCAACCGTGTCCACATTTCTATTTCCATCTGTGGAGTGTGAAACATGGCTGCCATCAGCATAACCCTTCGGTACATTTCCAGTCTTACACTGTGTTCAGGAGACTGCACCCACATACAGGGCTCTACCCCGACTTGAACCTTTTGGTTTGAAATTTATGGTTATGGTTATGAAATTATGATGGATTTATGATAATGTAAAGGAGAAAGGAGGAAAGAAAACAGTAAATGCTCCATTAGAAAAAGACAAGATGAGTAGGACAGATATGCTCTTCTGAGGAAAATTTGGAAATGTTTACTGATTTTCATAAATCTTCACATGACAAACATTTCCAACCTTGAGAAAGTTTGCAACAATAAGAGTAATACAATTACTTGCAAATCTTTACTGATTTAGCATTTGTAAATATTTTGATGCACTTTGTTTTCTCATTTTTTATCTCTTACCACTGTACATATATATTGAGCATAAGAATCTATAGAAGTGCATATGCAAATACATGTTAATCTGTGTATACATTAATGTACTTTTCAGTTATTTGAAAGTAAGTTTCAGACATCATGCCTCCTTAGTCTTAAATGAATAACATGTATTTCCTCAAAATAAGAATATTGTCATAAGTAACTCCAGAACAGTAATTGAGATAAAAAGTAATATGGGAACTTTTTTTCTTAATCAATTATATATATGCAAATAATATTAATTGATTCAGTAATGTTGCTTATATTATTTTCTAAATTAATAAAGATACTATTTAATGTCAGGTACTTCAGTTATTGTCATGGCTATTTAGTCTTTTATAATCAAAAATATTTCCACAGCACTTCTTTATCTTTTATGACACTGACATATTTGAAGAATATATTTCTCCTACTTTTTGTTAGATATAGCTGTCACTAAATACGCATTTTTATATAATTAATTAATTTCCTGCTAATTATTTTCACATGAAAAACACTTCCACAAATATGTAACAGTATGCTAATAATTATTTAAATTTTTATATTTTAAATATAAGACAGCAAAACCAATCTAAATGAAGAAGGAGCTAGCTATGTACACACGATAGTGTACCTGCACAGTGAAATCCTACACATCCATTTCAAGGCTCAAGGTCCAATTGTGAAAAGATGTGTATGATGTCTGATTACTGGCAGAAAGATTACTTATATGAAAATGCAAATAGTGCTATCTAATTTATCTTTCTAGTAGGGTGTTGGTGTTTTTATAAAGTCTATCATGGAACTACATTTTGAAATGTTTGTAAATATTATTTATATCAAAAATAGACATTTAAATATTTATAATAGTTAAGACTAATCTAAATAATTAAAACATCTTTTACATTTCAAAAGACTTTAGAAATTTTACTGTTTAATAGTTTTCTGGTAGTAGATATTTGTAACAACTGTAGTGACATCTAAAATATAGTGTGGCCTCAATTTTATTAAATACAAGACTTCTAACAGCAAATTCTGTATAAATTCTGTAAAGGAATATCCACTGGAATATGTAGAATTATTATTAATTAATTGAACTGGTAATACTTGGTGATATGTCCATTCCATGCTCTAACAAATTACACAAGGAAGCTGTGTATATATATCTATATATATATCTATATATAAATGACTATCAAAATAATGTGTAGAATTTACATCTTGAATCAGCTTTTAGGCATCCAGCAGAGAGAGTCACGTGTAGAAAGACCAAGCATGGAAAGAACAAGCATGTCAGTTTTTCCCTGCCTAAATTATGCAATAGACAGCAGAATATTGCTGCTAATTGGTATATATTTTCTTTTAGAAGTGAAAATTCTAACCTTTTACTTGACAGATGTTTGGGTAAAATGCCATGTAACATTTTGAGAGCTTATCTGTGCTCTTTCCAGTTGTGTTTATGCCGCCACACATTCAAGAGCAAAGGAATGAAAAACTAAACAAAAGTAAAAATATGACCCAATTAGCTACTTAGAGATAAACATATAAATCAAAAGCCAATTAATTTTAGATATGTAAAATATTTAGTGGATTAATCAAATAAAATACTGATCCGAAAAACACATTTTGAAACATTTAAAACACTTAATACCAAATAACATGTGGGATCATAAACAGATTATTAGTATGTTTAAGTAAATCAGAACAATAATTGCATCTTTTAGATGCAACTATATCCATTTTGTAATCTGTGAATGACTACCACTGTGGTCAGAATTGTTTCTTAGAGTTACTAAAATTAATCTCAAATATAATCTGGTTGACACAAATGTGGAAAGGAGGAAGGTTGGGTATTTTCTTGAATTTTTTTGAGGTATTAAAATTTAATCTCTGCAAAGTTAACTGATTTGCCTTGTGGAATAGATAAAAACCAAGCTTTTCTAGTAACATTTCAACATCAATAATGTTATCACCACACTCAAGATTGTTAGAAACATTTGAGTATAGTAAAGACTGCCAGTAAACCCATGTACTTTGTTTTGCAGATATTTTATCTGTAAATACATTGCTAGATGAACTTTTGTATTAATACTTTTAAACTAATTCTTTTTATGCCCACATAAATCAACTGCCTTTGTTTAGTTCTTGAATCATAGATATTATAAACCCATGATAAATATATCCAGTTAGACAGACGTGAAGATGTTATTGAGTTTGAATGGAGTCACATTTTTACATGAAACAATATTTTAGTAACCTGTTATTGATCTAATTGATTCAGTAAAGCAACACATCAGATAGTGAGCCTTAAAAATGTAACAACTCAGTATTCCAATTCTAAAGCATTAAATCACAGAAATATAAAAGAGAATTAGTAATAAACATGTTTCCTTTGATCTGCTAAGTTATCACCTATCAAATCTGAAAGAATTTTGCCCTAGAGATCAGAGGTCACATAACCCTCTGATTCTATGTATCCGGTCAAAGGAGACAGCCCAACCTGCCTAGGTTGTGTTTTCCTTTCCACATCCTGAACTCAATAACTGTTCTTTTCATTTTGTGCTTTTTGCTTCTCTATTGCTCCAGAGTGCTTTAACAAAATCAATGGATACAAAAAGAGAAAAGAAAGCAAGCAGAGTACGCAGACCTGCATCAAGGACGCACTTGCTCTACTTCGAGTATAGGTTATTGTGATGAATTGACAGCTAATAGTCAACTTGTAACACCCAGTTGCAATCAACCAGTGCGGTGCTGGGTGTGGAAGGCCACCCTGATGTATACTGCCAACAGCATACAAAGAGAACTTGAGAGGAAGATGGTGCACTGTTGACTGTCCTGGAGAAGCATATGGCACTAGTTTTCCTGATAGGAACTCAATTGTAATTGGGGGAGAATCTTGGGACCTCTTTGTTGTTGCTGAGGATGGCTGTGGTTCTTGTCAGGGGAGCCCTGGTCCTTACTTTGAGTGTGGCTTCCTGGCTCCAGGGAAAAACCCTCATCGTGCTGGCAGTGACCCTCTGGCCACTGGCACAGACTTTCAGCTTCCACCACTGATCTTTGGGCCTCTCCAGCTCAGTTCTGGAAACAGATTTCCATGAGAGATTGTCAGAGGCTGTAGGTCGTCAGCTGGACTCATGCAGGACATTGTTGGTGGATCTAGGCCTGCAGCTGAATTCTTTGCATCTGTGGTGTGTGGACAGGTCTCCCACAGTGACTCTTACGGTGAATATTATAAAATAATTCCATAAATTAGTGTCCTGTATTAAATTATTTCCCTAGTAAATCCTGACTATAATAGTTATGTACTATGAATGTAATAATGAAAAAAAAAGATGCTGGTAGTAACAGCAATTATGACTTCAGAGATTTCTGTGTTAAGAAGACTTGCTTTATGGTGAAAAGAAAAAAAAGCAAACATAAAAAGTAATATTGCTTATTTCAATAGCAGTATAATGACAGGTGTTAAATGATTTGTTGATTAAAATGGAACTATTAGTTTATTTAGATTTGGTCTTTAAAATAAATTAATGTGTTGTCAAATATAAAATTTGGAAAATGGAAGATATTAATAATTCTACTAATACCCTATCATTGAGACACAAATGTTTTTCATGTATCTTTATGAATGTTTTATATTTATTTCCCGAGATACATAATTTTTTAAAAGTTCTATTATTATATGCTTTGTTTTTATTCTGTTTAATGTAAATTTCAGTTTTTTTCAGATTTCTTAATTTTATACTTATATATTAATAGGATACTATTATATAGCTATTCTATAATTTATTTTACTAATTATTTGGTGATTAGGCAGACAGATTTCTGCAAAGCCCTTGAAATCTTAATCCTTCGAATCCTTAAGCTTAATTCTTAGAAATGATAATGTGTATGACAAATGGACTTTTCAGATGCAAACATGGTTCCAGATTTTAATTTAGGGTGATTGTCTTGAGTATTTGAGTGGACCTAAACCAATATAATGAGCCTTTAAAAGCTCAAAACTTTGTCCTGCTAAAGATCTAAAAGATACACCAAAAGGAAGAGTCAGGCTGATTCCAAACCTGGAAGGAATATGCCTTGCTGAGAGGCAAGGTGACTGGTGCTGGGAGAAATTCTTCTGAATGACAACCAAGAAAGAAATGAGAACGCTGGGCCTTCCACTCCGCACGGCGGGATACAGACAGCAACCTTGGTTCTTGCATAGAGGGCAGACCTGTCCACCTGTTTCACCACTATAATTCCTGGCCTTGAAACTTACACTTCATTTGTTATATCAAAGAATTAATTACTTTTCATGTTTTTCATAGAGTTTTAAATGTCACTTTCAAAGGTTTGTTTCTCTTTTCCATGAGCTACAACTTAACTTTTGTTGTTCATTTAAGAGAGATAAAGCCCTATTTAGGTATTTAGAATTGTTTGGATGAAACTTTTAGGAGAGGAATCTGTCTTATAAAAGATACAGATATCGAAGTGGATTAAGAAAGATAATTACGTGGAAACTCTCATAGAAAGAGGTATAACATAGGGAGACAAAATATCTGGAACTGTGAAAGTTTTCCATCACTCAAATGTGTGAGTAGGAAAAATCATGAAGGCGAAGAGCCGTAAATGTGCGAATAACGTTTTTCAAAAGTGCTAAGTCACTACTCTGGGCTCTGGTAGAAGAGGGGGGGGGCATAAAATGAGTTTTGTACAATTACTGAAGTCTTGAGGAAAAATAGCACATATTATCTAAGAAAAAGTTGAGCCCAAATGCTGAAGAAAGCTAGCGTACGATGGAACATTGGTTTATTGTATGGTTTACCGCAGTGGTTTGCTTACTGGTGAAACAACAGGCAACGGCATTCTAAGGCTCCTTTGCTCTGCTTCTCATCAGACCCACTGCCCACGTGTGTATCTCCTGGAAATAACAGAAATCCTTCATTCTGAGTGTTCCCCTGAAAGAAGATAGCAGATCCTCAAAATTCAAAATCAGAAGAACGTATTTGTGTTGGGTACTACACTGCATCAAATAATCAACAAGCTTGTCTAATTTATAAATCTATATGGGGTCAGGGATTTAGCTCAGCGGTTTAAGCACCTGCCTGGTAAGTGCAGGGTCATGAATTTGATCCAAGAATTACTAAATAAATAAATCTGTACATTTTCATCTCTCCAAAAGTATTTTTCCTCAGATTTTTATTACTATAAATGTTCCCCATTCCACTTTTTTCTTTTAGAATTTCTGTCGTTTATTATTATATTATGGAACTCAGTGTCCTGTACCTGTCATTGTATTTATTTTTCTCTGACTTCTTCTTCATTCATCCACTTGTGCTGAGTTACAGACAAATATCTGAACTTTTTCATGTATTTCTCTTTTTTTGCAGTATTCTTTCTGCTACTGACTGGACTTACTATTTAACTTTTACTATCATAATATTTTATCTTATTTTTATGGCTATCTACTCCAACTTTCATGGATGCACCATCTCCAAGAGTCTTTAGGAGATCACAATCTAGAATTTTTATAAAGATGTCCTTCTCTATCTGTGCCATGTGTAGATCACAGAAAATATATGTTTTGAATCTAACCTGCTGTACCTGTTTTTCAGAATAATAGACTTAGCATGTTCTACTATATGGAGGAAGATTTCTCTGGATTAAGTGAGGTTTCCCCAGAGAGTCCAGAATTTTGACAATTCCAAACAAAAGTGAAGTAAAGTCTTAGCCATCTGCTATATTTCCCAAAACTAGTGATAAGATAAAATATGTGGTAATTTTTTTTTTATCCTGGCCATTCTTTCTGGAGTGAGATGGAATCTCAGTGTGGTTTTAATTTGCATTTCTCTAATGACTAATGATGAGGAACATTTTTTCATGTATTTGTTTGCCATTCGTATTTCTTCATCTGAGAACTGTGTATTCATTTCAGATGCCCATTTTTGGATTGGGTCTTTGAATTTCGAGGGTCTGATTTTTTTAATTCTTTATAAGTTCTAGATAGAAGTCCTCTGTCTGAGGGATAGTTCACTAAGATTTTTTCCCAATTTGTGGGTTTTCTTTTCACTCTGCTGGAAGTCTCTTTTGACATGCAGAAACTCTTTAATAAGATGTGTTCCCAGTTATTGATTCTGGGAAGTATTTCCCATGTACTTTGGTTCTTGTTCATGAATTCTCTACCTACCCCTATGTCTTCAAGATTTTTACCTACTTTGTCTTCCAACAGATTTAGTGTCTATGTTTAATATTTAGATCTTTGATCCATTTAGGTTTTAGTTTAGTACATGGTAATAGGCAGGGGTCTAGTTTTAGTCTTATGCATATGGACAGCCAGCAACGTTTGTTAAAGAGACTGTCATTCTTCCAGAGAATATGTTTGGCCCCATTATCAAAGATAAGGTGGTTGAGTGCGTTCGTGGTTGTGGTTGTAGCAACAACAAATGCTGGAGAGGCTGTGGGGAAAAAGCAACTCTTCTGCACTGTTGGTGGGAGTGTCGACTGGTGCAACCACTGTGGAGGTCAGTCTGGAGATTCCTCAAAAAGCTGGGTTTGGAAGTTCCATTTGACCCAGCTATTCCACTTCTAGGCATATTCCCAGAAGAACTGAAAACATCATAACACAGTGATATATGTGCACCCATGTTTAATAGCAGCACAATTTGTAATAGCCAGATCTTGGAAACAACCTATGTGCCCATCAACTAAGGAATGGATAAAAAAGTGGTGATATTTCTAACAATGGAGTACTACTCAGCTATAAAGAATGATCACACTGAGATATTTATAAATAAATGGACACAACTTGAGACCATATACATAAGTGAAATAAACCAAATTCACATGGATAAATACTGTATAATCTCCCCACTATGAGAATTGGTAAGAGTATATAAGATTTTATGGTAATCATAATTCCCCATTACATAGCTTTGAAGCCTTTTAATGTTTTCATTCATCAGTTGGAATGGTTTTATTCTGTTTTGTTTGACTTTATTATGTGTGATGGTAGGAACAGTTGTTTTAAAGAAAACAAACATTATGGCAGCCATTGCTGATTTAATATCATCTTGCTTTGAAGTCCTACCATGCTTCTATTCTTCTACTACCATTGGTTGTCTCATGTTGTGTCTTATCGGGATTTTAATATATGTGATAGTATAAACAAATTCTTTTATTGAAAATGAAGTATTACAATAGCCATTGATCATTTTCTGTTATTTGGTTCAGACAGCCCTGTAATTCTTTCATTCTTTTGAATGGTTTTATACTATTTTGTTATGATTGATATTATTGTATTTAAAACTATTCTCAACTATAGCAGAGAAAGAGATATTATGATAGCTACTGTTAATTTCCATTTATCTTATTGTAAAGTGCTGTGTTTGTTATGTTGTTCTGTTCTGATCTGCTTTGTTCTGTCCTCTTTTGTTTTATTCTCTTTAAAATAAAAAAAGATAAAATATGTGATCACTTATCCCCTCAGCTTACTGCTTTCATGTCTTCTCTCTATTTACACTTTTCCAGGATCTCTACCTTTCACTTCCAGAGGAGTTGAATCTTGGGTTTTAAGATTTGAGAAATTTCTTGCAGCCTTGTGTCGTCATACCTCTTCCCATGAACCACTTAGTTATTCAAATATATCACCGTTGGTCTTAATACTATAATGTACTTTTAGTTTTGCAAAGTTTTTCTAATGAAAGTTTATCAAGATCTGAGACAAGGAAAGAATAAATTACAACTACACATACCAGTTCACTGTGAAACTAGAATAAGGATTTAGACATCACTTAAGGATTAAATAATTCCTTCTTCCCAGGTATATACTCACCCTGCTTTTCAAAAAATAAGGCCCAGCCTGATAATAATCAGCCTTGAAAACTACAAATCAAGTTACAACCCCGTTGGCCTCTCTTTGCCTGCCATTACGGAGCAAGAGAATGGCAAGGTGTGCTGCATGACACTGGCCATCGCTATGGTAACCAACCCTGGTTATTTTCCAATTTGGTCTTTTTTTTGTTTGGTTTTTTTGTTTTTTGTTGTTTTGGTACTGGGGATGGAACTCACTCAGGACTGTGGACTTGCAAGGTAGCAGCTTATGCTGCTGAGCTAAATCCCCAGCTCCAGTTAGATCTTAATTATGGTTTTCTTTTTTTTTTTAAACTTAATTCTTAATTTTAATTTAATTCCTCTGGGGCACACATTATGCTACCAAAAGTAGTTATTTCAAAACTAGAGTCCATGAATTGCAAAGAATTCTATGATTTGCTTTTCCATGAATATCCCTCTAAGAGTAGTTAATATTTCAATGTATGTTTTACATGCAAATATACTGAAGGGATGTTTGAGATTCAAATATTTTCAGTGGCTTCTTTTAAACCTAGTTACTATTTTTATAATATGCTAAATTTATATTTATTGAAGTGGCTATGCCCTAAAATAACCATTTAAATGCTCATTGTTTAAAATATTTCATTTCAGTGTAACAGAAGTAGATATTAATGAGTATAAAAAATCACTATTCTACTATAAAAAATTAAAATTTCATGGCAAAATAATTAGAAATGCAACAGATATATATTGCATACAATAATCATAAAAAAATGATCAAAATTGTATTCAAAGTTATAGTCAAAAACTCTGACTGCTTCTTCCAATTCACATAAGCAATGGTCTTAGCCTCTATCTAGACAGAATTATGTGGCCACCTTTCACAGGTTCAAGTGGGAAAAATCTCCCTACATCCCAGTGAAGGTTCAAAAATAGGTTGCTGTTAGGCCCCAACAGTACAAGGAGAAGACTGACCTTTGGGCAATGATTTATTTGTGCATTGTGAATTCATCTGTAGCACAGTGGTTATAACCTGTTAGGCCTTTTATTGCAAATGAAGTTTTGATCTTAAATATAAGAAATTATTTTCTTTTAAAAACATATTTTTTTCAAGTATTAAAATTTGGGCTGGTGATGCAATGCATAAGACAAATTCATTTCACCTCTCTTAAAATTTTGATAACAACAGAGAGATCTACTTTTTTTATAATTTTGAAATTATAAAAATTTTTGAAATAATTTTTGAAGACAAAAGTGTTTTAATATATGTACTGTATGAATATGCTTATCATGTATATAGAATTATTAAAAATGTTCATAAAAATATTTGTATCAATTAAACTTATAGATCACCATAAAATGTATCAGGAAGTAGTTCTATTGCAGTCAGCAGATTGTATTCAGTGGATTCTTCTCACAAAAGAGTTTAATTACCACTGATTCTTATTGATATATTTTCAGAACATTATTAATTTATATTTGTCTACATAATTGAGCAGTGCAATAAGTTTAAAAGCCTTCCTATTTATGACTTTTTTGTTCTTATATCATTATAAGATTCTTTACAAAGGACAAAATAGATTTCCAGCCACATGTAAGTATTACAGTCAATTTGTTTAGAAGTTTAATTGGTACTGTTTTCAAAAATGTTAGCCAATACTTAAATAAGTATTTCAGTTATTTTTGTATTTATGAGCATCTCATATCAAACTTGCTATAAACCGCATTTTTGGTAAAATATAAAGATGTCTCAGTCATTTACTATCAACATTGTATTTACATTCTTCAATGTTTACAGTTAAAATGTTAAGTCATTCACTCTATTTCTATTTTAATATTGCTAATTTTTAAAAGACTGTGGTGTTTCTTCAACACATTCTTCTCTCATCTGTTTCAGAAACAGAAGACCATGAAACAGAAATCTAAGAATCATCAAGTATCTGAGTTCAGAAGCTTCAAAAATAAGTAAGCCAGAATGATTTGAAACATGATTCTTTCTAAAG